>JACCGJ010022304.1:0-12641 GCA_013407085.1 Atriophallophorus winterbourni
CCAGACTCTGTTCCTAGGTTTTTCCTCAGGGTTTTCTCCCGAAGCCTTTCCCGCGATCGGGTGTCCCACGAGGCAGCGGAGGTTTAAAATCCCAATTCAGTCCCATTCCCACCTTGGAACGCCATAGACAGAAGGAAAATAGCAATGAAACTCCAGCATGCAGTTCAGCGTCTATGCGCCAAATTCATTTATCATCATCATCGTGGAGGGTATTACACCAGTAGCCAGTGCTGCCATACAGCCATGACAGTGAAAATTCTAAAAAGATGGGGAAGGACGGGACGAGTAGAATGACATCACACGAAAGCTTCCTTGTGGATTTTAGTGTCATGCGCTATAATAAACTTTCCTCGCCACTTCACTTGACAACATACTTTTACTTACTTTGTGCGACTATCTCCTCCTGGAGGATGAGTCGGCTTCAATGAATGGTCTTGGGAATTTGGGTACAAAGCGGCGTCCCCAGCACCACTCGGCGTTTGTTCGAGTCAGCTTATCTAGCCTTTGCACAACCAAGTGCAACCTGCAAGGCAGCAGAGAGTTGCCAGAAACAGGTGGTCTACCAGACTCTGTTCCAGGTTTTTCCTCAGGGTTTTCTCCCGAAGCCTTTCCCGCGATCGGGTATCCCGCAAGGCAGCGGAGGTTTAAAATCAGGGTTTTCCTTCCCTTAGATGAAATGCCTTCCCAGGCTATCGAGCTACATCTGCCCGAAGCAAACTGGTTTTCAGGCGCCAGTCACTCGCCCTCGCCCCTTCTCCTGTTGGTAGAAGCAGTTCCGCCGGGCTCGGGGAGCCACTCGTGCAGGCCAAGATTAATCAAGCACTTCAAGAAGATGTCTATAACAAAACTGCCACTGAACACGGTTTTGAGTCATGTCACTAAGAGTAAGAAGACACTGTGAGTTCTGATCTCTTGTTCCCCAACCTCGGGGTCAATTTTCACTCGTTTATCGATAATTTTGTTTCTGTTCAAGCTGAGTGGCGAAACACGTTTTCCACGCAGTATGACCGTAAAACAGCAAATTATCTGTCGTACTCATGTCCCCCAATCCGTTCACAACACGTTCTACAATGCTCATTTCGATGGAAGAGAAGACACCTCGTCTCCTAGTTTATGCTCTCAACAAACTCCGTAGCTCCCGACCTCCTTCAATTGATTTAGCGATTCCCGTCATGGTTGTTTCACAGGTAGACGTCGTCGCTTGTTTGGTCAAAATATTTGTTGTGTCTCTCGACGGTTTACTCACTTTCATGTTGCTTTTCACTCGTCAGGTCACTCCTGGATCTGGTGTTACTGAACGCCCCGTCCCTCCGGCGCCTTCTGGCGATGACTCTGGCGCAGCAACACCTGCTGCCGGTGGCGGTAACCTGTTGCATGCATTGAAGAACGCTTTGGATACCAGACGTGCTCATCTGGGTGATAGTGACGAGGATGAAGAGTCGGGCGAGGATTCCGACGAAGATTGGTGATGTCTGCGCGTTCCTCCACCCACCTGGGCTCCCCCGTGTGTGTCTGAGTTCGAACCATGTGCGTGCTTGTAGCTGCGGACAAACTTGTCGATCTCTCCCCCTGCTGCTGCTGCTGCTTTCTAATTTCGCATTATTTTTGTTGTCTTCGATCGTGAGAATTCATTTTTGTTTGTTTGTTTGTTTTCTAACCGGAACCGACACGATTTCATATCGCTCGCAGTTTACTTTTTTGTGAATCGGGGTACGCGTTTCTAAAGCTCACTGGTTTGCGTTTTTATCGACGAAAGCGACTATTCCGACTTCCATCGCCAGACGACGGACGTTTTTGCCCTGTCGCGGTGGTCTTGAATTGTGGGGGTGTGAGATTCTGGTCATTATGTGACTCATGTGTGTGCGGTAGTGACCTCGTGGAGTCTGCATCTCTCGCCACCAATTGCTCGTTGTTATTTCCCGTAGATAACAAACGGGAATGTCCTCGTCGTTCGTGCAGAACTTCTGTGCTGGGCAGCTAACGCCGTGCTAAATTGAGTTGCCACCGGTAGTGAGCTGCATGCGAGTGCATGCTGGAGTCTCGCTGCTATTGCTATTTTCCTTCTCCTTAACTGTCTAGGCTTGGGCAACCTAACATTTTCGTACCCCATGTGCGGTCTCTGATTGTGTATCACTTTAGCTGGATCAGGCTTGTGATTTCATACCATACCATTCGTGGCTACAAAATCGAGATGTATGCTGGGATAGTTCATTAATCATTTGCTCGTGTAGTACATTCTCCACAGCAACTAGGAACCAATAGAACATCCGAATAACGATATTGAGCACTACTGTGTCCTGAAAGAGACTCTTTGTCTTCTTGCTCGATTAACTCCTGAAGCTTTTGTATCATTGAATATTTCTCAAATTCAGCCAAAATTTGGAATCAGGGATACTCTAACTTTGTGTAAACCACTTCGACTGTGATAGCAAGACACCTGCCAAAAAATAATGTTTCCGCGGTGCCAATCGCGTCTTTGTCATTTGCAGGGATGTGCAACTGTGCTGAGTACTGTGCGGGTACCGCCGTTCTAAATTGATTTGCCAAGGGCGCTGAGCTGCATGTGGAAACACGCTGGACTCTCACTGTCATTTCTATTTTTATTTCTAATATTTGTTTAAGCCTGGGCAACCTGACAGTATCTTCGCCGACGCATAGACTCTGACTTCTCGACCCTTTGCCTGAATCCTGTCTTGTGATTGAATGTATAGACATACATATTGATGTTCAAATAGTGTTCGCCGAGCTTGCGTTGGACGTTTCGTCATGAGGCGAGATGACATCATCAGCAAAACTTCGTTCGAAGCGTCTCGTAGTTGGAATTCTTTGGTTCTTATACTCACACTGGTTGGTTGAGTTCAGAGCATGCCTTCTCCGTGAGCGGTTTCTCATCGGTTCATATGTTGCAGCCAATGGGAGATGCTGGTTAATTGAGTTAGTTGTTCAGTGCCACGCTTCCAGGAATTCTCGCGCCCGTCGGTCGTTTCCTCTGGCTAATATTCTTGTGCGGTGCCAGTCGAACTGATGACCGAATTGGTCGATGTCTATTGAGATTAGAGAATTCCGATCATGTCTGCGTACGACCAACTGATGTTCATGTGTTCAGTTTGCGACCTGTTTGACGTAGTTCTTTTCGCAATCTCTTGTGGACGATATTTGACTGTACTTCTTTCGCGTCGTTGAAGTGGTTCCGAAGTGTTGATGTGGGTTTATGCGCGATGTCAATTCCAAGTGGCTGATGTACCCAGCTGCAGTTTCGGAGATATGTTGAACATATGGCAAAGTGCGTGTGGTTCTGTTTTCTTATCGATTTGTTTATTGGGGTTGGTTGAATTTGTTGCGTATTCTGAAGCTTTTCGGATATCCATTCTTCTGGAAAACTTGAATAAATATTCTTCTTCCTTTCTTCTCAACTCATCCCTGCTACAATGGGTTGCGCTCTTTTGAATAGAGTTCTGATGCAACTGCGTTTGTTAATGTTCGGGTCCACACACAGAAGAACAAACGAAGACCGGACAAAACGACGCGAAAGCAAAATCAGCGCGACCTTGAAGAAATTGAATTTCGTGGGACAACTGAATGGAGTAGAACAAACATATGAATGAAGCCGCAAGATTCCACTGTACCTAGATTCTACGGGCTACCGAAATTACACAAAGAAAATGTCCCATTGCGCCCAATAGTTTCTTTTCCAGGAGGACCAAACTGCAAGTTATCAAAAGAGCCTCGGAGACGATTGTTATACTTGATGGGGGATTCAGAACATTCGGTCAACTCGGCCCAACAATTTTTTCAGAAAGTGAAGGATTTTAAGATCGAAGAAGGTGAACTAATGGTTTCTTTCGACGTAACGGCACCATTCACGTCGATCAACAGAACACTCGCCAAGCAAACTATATCATCTTTACTCAATGAAAAAGGAACGGAACATAATGGAAATCTATTGACACATGAGAGTTCAATGGAACTGATCGACCAGTGTCTTCAAACGCACTTTAAGTTCAATGGAAAGAAATATGAACAAATCCGAGGAACGCCAATGGGATCATCGATTTCCAGCATAGTTGCTGAGGCAGTTATGCAACGTTTGGAACGAATTGCCCTGCCAATAATCCGACCAAAATTATGGATCCGCTACGTGGACGACACCTTTGGGATTATGGAAAAAATACAAAACTGGATGAATCACACCGACTGCTCAATTGTGTATTTACTGGAATTCAATTTACCAAGGAAACTCAAGTCGATGGTTGTTTATCATTTCTGGATGTTCAAGTGAAACGGACAAGCGATGGAACGTCAGAGACCTGCGTCTACCGGAAAACCACCCAAAAGAGTCAAATACTGAACTTTGACAGCAAGCACCCGAACATTCACAAACGCAGTTGTATCAGAACCTTATTCAAAAAAGCGGCAATCCACTACAGTACAGATGAACTGAGAAAAAAAGAAGAATATCTGTTCAAAGTGTTCCAGAAAAATGGATATCCAAGAAGCTTCATACTACGCAACAGGTTCAACCGCCCACAACAAAGAACCCCAGAAGAAAACAGAAGCAGATGCACTCTGCCATATGTTCAACATATCTCGGAAATTGCAGCTCGGGTACTTCAGCCACTTGGGATCGACATCGCGCATAAACCCGCATCAACACTTCGCAACAATTTAGACAACACAAAAGATAAAGTGGCGAAAGAAGAACAGTCGAATATCATCTGCAAGATTGCGAAAAGAACTACGTCGGACAAACAGGTCGCAAATTGAACACAAGACTACATGAACAACAGTTGGTCGTACGCAGACATTACCGGAATTCACTAATCTCAATACATATCGACCAATTCGGGCATCAGTTCCACTGGAGCCGCACGAAAATATTAGCCAACGGAAACGATCGACGGCTACGGGAATTCCCTTAAGTGTGGAACTCAACAACTTGCTCAATTAACCAGCATCTCCAATAGGCTGCAACGAGAGACTGCTTACAGAGATGGCATGATATGAACTTGACCCACCAGCGCGATTGATGGTGAGTGGACGGACCAACCGTGCAAGAACTGAAGAATTCAAACTACGAGATGCTTCGAACGAAGTTTTACTGATGATGTCATCTAGCCTCATGACGAAACGTCCAACGCAAGCTCGGCGAACACGATTTGAACATCATCCATACCCTGAGCTACGAATATTTCCCTCTATTGTTGATACTTACATATTGTCTGTGAAGGCACGTCTGTCGATCCATACGAGGCCACCAGAGCTGAACTGACTTTTCATATGGCAGGTATGTATGAAATCACAAGCTTGATCCAGGCAAAGTGCCGCACAGTTAAAGACTGCACGTGGGCTGAGATACTGTCAGGTTGCTCAAGTCCAGACAGACCAAAGGATATATGTGAGACGCATTGTGTGTGATCGGGACATTTTCAGGAAACGGGGCCTTATCTCCCCGGCTATTGCACCGTTTCATTTTAGCAACCTACTTTTATTAGTTTACTTGCACGACTATCTGTCAGATCACGACGCCCAAGTTAAAGTTAACGGAGCGCTATCCCAAACGTTCAAAACCACCAGTGGAGTCCCACAAGGATCTGTGCTAGGCCCGCTCCTCTTTCTGCTGTACATAAATGATTTACCCACGCTCATATGGTCCAAAATGGTCCTGTTCGCGGATGATATGAAATTTTGGACGCCAATAATTTCTGCAGAGGATTGTGAGAAACTGCAAATGGATTTGAACAGCGTGTCGAATTGGGCAGCCATGAATGACATGTCATACAACATACAGAAATGTAAGATGCTCCATCTTGGCAAGAATGTTCCTTGGACATATCGATTGGGAACTGAAAACCTAACATGGAGCTCGTTGGAAAAAGATCTTGGAGTGTGGATTAGCGGGGACCTGAAGAGTACAGCGCACTGTCAGAACATATATCGACGGGCAAACAGATTTTTAGGTATCTTTCGAAGAATATTTGATAGATTCTCTCTGGTAACGTTACCAAGGATAATGAATGTCTACCTTCGCCCTACGATGGAGTATGCGGTAGAGGTCTGGGCTCCTTTGCTGCGAAAAGATATTGCTCTCTTCGATAAAATCTATCATAGCGCAACAAAGTTAGTGATGGGTCTTCGCAATGTTCCGTACACCGAAAGATTGCGACGTCTTGGTCTATGTGACTTTACCCAAAGGAGGATACGACGCGATATTATTTTGACATATAGAATTGTGTCTACTGAAGGACATCCACTAAAATACTTGCTCGATGTGTGTGATGGGAAAATGACACGCGGACATCCATTATCCCTTTACGTTCCAAGTTCCCGTATTGATTGTCGGCGCCATTTTTTCGCCGAATTTTTTGGAATTCCATACTCCAACATGTGGTGGACTCTCCTTAACTGGCGGCGTTTAAAGCGAAATTGGACTTACGTATGCAAAAGAATAACATTCGTGAGCCTTACATTTGATATTCACTATTGGTTTTATACTATTGTATTTTTCCTGTTTTTATTCATACCTTAATCCTGTGGTGTTGTAAAGTATTTACTTTTTTAACCATAAATCCTTGAATCTTGAACCTTTTTTCATTCTTTGCCAATTAAAATGCACTTCCGTTTTGACACTTGGTTTAAGTTCGAATCACCTGTCAAGTGGAGCACCCCCTCCGTTTTGACATTCTATTTTTCTTGTTTCTCGTGCAGAAAAACGGATTCGTTTGATTGGGGTTAACTTATAGATAAAAAGCACCAGGTATCTTTGCAACGGGTTTTTCTGATACGTTAACGCAATTGGTCCCCGCTTAATCGATCTCTGTATAAAATCGATAAACGTAAACTCACTGATTAGGTCACGTGTTTGAGAGTGCTGTCTCTCTACGTGAATATGTCCATCAACACTAGGTTATAAAAAATCTGAACCGCATACTGCGTAGTAAATCATTAAATCTCGCTTTTTGATTGATTTGATGAACCGTTTATAGATTATCGTTAATGAAACAGCGATCGTATTCCAAAGGATTTACCCTCTTGGGAGTTGGTGGCATTTGCGATACTAACTTAGAGTTTTTAAGTACGCTAGCGGAGAGAGCTAATCATGCGCTTTTGGACGGCATGCACATCGCCACCCGCTGAAAATTCCAACGATAACAATCTCAAACTCGCAAGCAGTGGGAGTAATCGCATGTGTACGGGAACAGATGGACATGTCAGGCGCTTTTGAACGGTGTCAAGGTCGGTCAAATGAGCCCAACATGGCGAGAGTTTGAAGTGAACAGATTGGCACGAGATCAATTGACCAATCGGATCAAAATGACAACCGGCGTTGATAGGTTAAGGTAGCTAACGGCATGGAAAAATGATTTTACGTTTAAAGTATTGTGGTGCTCACATCCCCATCCCTTACACACCACTACCGGTTTCAGGCTGTTTGCCATCGTCAGGTGGAGACAATAAGATCAGGTTCAGTGAGCCTTGAAACAGTGGAAAATCGGTAAACAAAGTTAGATTTGTATGCCACTGTTATATAGGGTTCTTACAAAGAACCACGATGTTCAAATACAGAATCACAAAGTGATTCCTGGCCAAGCGCTCGAGGCACATATAAAAGACCAAAGTATTGTGGTGCTCACATCCCCATCCCTTACACACACTACCGGTTTCAGGCTGTTTGCCATCGTCAGGTGGAGACAGTAAGATCAGGTTCAGTGAGCCTTGAAACATTGGCAAACAGCCTGAAACCGGTAGTAGTGTGTAAGGGATGGGGATGTGTGCACCACAAGATTTTACGTTTAATTTTGTATCCCAAAAAGTATTCAATGTAATTATTTGAAATTTGGTGTGCTGTTTGTTTATATAAAGATGTATTACTGTTTGAAATTTTGTGATTTCCCTCTAAAACAAAGGATTAGTAAGTATTTTTATAAAAACCTTTTTTCGAAAAAAACATTTTGCTCATCTTAGTGTGGGCAATGAAAAAAGTTATGCTAAACATGCAAGTGTTTTTATATGATTTTCAGAGTATAAAGGGTGCAATAAGATGCAAAAGAAGATAAGTGTTTGGGTAGTTGTGCATGCGAGAAAAATATTCTTGTTAAGGATTGCGTAAGAAAAACCACTTACAATCAACATAGATAAAAAACTAACATCCATACACTGTTCAAAATACTTTTATTGCACTCCTTGGCCATTTTTACATACACATGCTTATTTTAATCTTTTTATCTCAACTTTTACTACAAAAATATGCGAAAGCAAAATGCACACCGCGACTGAAATTCAACATTTGAGAAAAATGAGTTTGAAATTTGACGCCGAAGCTGTGGACCGATGAGAACGCGTTTCCACATGAAAAATGCTCTCCTTTATCGCGTCAATTGTGCCTTTGTGAATAAAATGTTCCACATGGGAAATAGGTTACTTTCAAGGTCGTTTCTTGAACTTTCAATCGGTAGAAAACATGGCGGGTTTCGTAGCGAAACTGCCCGTAACCATGGGTTGAAAGTCGGCGACTTAGGAAAAAATCTTTAAAACCAGTCCTTCAAAAACTCCTTTATTTTCATAGAAATAAGTATTTTTAGACAAAATAATTTATGCTACCGAATAAAATAGACATCGAAGTAGCATTTTCTGAAAAAAACTCAAAACATTTTTTTGAAGTAAATACCATGCAGTTAGCCACCTTAAGGGGATTGTTGTGGTGCCTACATAAGTTAGGCGTGTTTCATTCTTAGTCATGTGTGTGATAAATGGTTTTACGAATTAGCGTTCACTCAGATCAAAGCGCGCACACTGCGACACTGACCATTCAAAAAAAGTGCAAAAGTGAAGTTTCCCCAGACCATTTTGCAAAAGCCTTCACAACGATTCCTCCACTGTTTCCCGTGCATGCGGATCATGATCTTACTGTCCCTACCTGATGAGTGCAAACAGCATGAAACCGGTCGTGGGGTGTGACGGAAATGCATGCAAATGAGCATTTTGGTGCACAACCGAGTTCAACAACACAATTACATCCGCAACGGCTTCACAGAACGGAAACGCTAAATAGCGCACTTCTCTGTCTACTCTAGGGACAATACGGTTTTACCGCATGCCCTTGAAAATGTTGAGCGCTTCCCAACCATTGAGTATATAGACACGCCCCCTACTCTTGATGACCTCAATAAGGCAATCGACTGCAACAATTACCGAGGAATCTCCCTTCTGAATCTTGTAGGCAAATTTTTTGCAAAAGTCTTACAGATCCGGCCAGAAGTTTTAGCTGATGGAGTTTTCTCCGAATCTCAAAGTGGCTTCCGCAGTCGATGATCAACCGTAGACATGATCTTCTCCGTGAGAAAACTTCAAGAAAAGTGTAGGGAACAGCGTGTGCCTTTATACACTGTTTTTATTGATTTAAAGAAGGCATTTGATTACGTCAGCAGGGAAGGTATTTTCAAAATACTTGATCTGATAGGCTGGCCCCAAGACTGTTCAAACTTGTTATTTTGTTCCACCCTAACATGAAATGCTCAGTCCATTTTAACGGTTTCAGTTCAGAAGCCGAGGCGTCAAACAAGGGTGTGTTCTTGCTCCCATTTACTCTGCACTGCTTCTGAAGCACGCTTTTAGGACGAGAACAGATGTTTATCTCCACACGCCAAGTGATGGCAAGCTTCTCAACCTGAACCGCTTGAGAGCACAAACCAAGTTATGGGATGTGATTATCCGTGATCCACTGTTTACCGACGTTGCAGCCATTATTTCCCACTCCCAAGAACACCTCCAGTCGCTAATGGACTGTTTTTTTCTGTGAATGCAAAGACTGGGCTAACAATCAGCGTGAACAAGACTAAAGTTCTTGGTCACAGGATTGCATCGCCTCAAATCATCACTTTTGGAAACTGTTAGCTTGAACCAGTACATCATTTTACATATCTTGGTTCAACTACTGCGGATAACCTCTCGCTAGACACGGAGATTCAAGAACAGATTGGCAGAGCAGCTGTCATTTTGTCCCTATTATACTCTCGTGTTTGGGGCAACCGCAAGTTGACTGTAAAGACGAAGATGGTAATATACAGCGCGTACTAAATGCTTTACTGTACGGTAGTGAAACCTACACGATCCATGTAAGACATGAGCGGAAGCTGATTGCTTTCCATCTACGAAGCATCCGTCGTATCTTGAGCATATTGTGGATGGACAGAGTGACTAATGCTGACGTGCTTTCGAAAGCTGGTCTACAGAGCAGGTTCAACTTACTACGACAGTGCCGCTTGCGGTGGCTTGGTCACGTCAACAGATTGAAAGATGGTCATAGTCACAAAGATCTGGTCAATGGGGAGTTGAAATCCGGAAGTGGACCATTGCGATACAAATACGTTTGCAAAAGAGATATGAAAGCTCTTGGCATTGACCCTGCGAGTTGGGAAGAACTTGCTCTTAACCGCTCACATTGGAGTCATTGTGTAAAGCGTCATCTGCATGCTGAGGAAGAGCAAATACAGCTCTTGGCTGCTGAACGCAGATCGCGCCGCCGGCTTGCAACTGACGGCGATCGACTGAGTTTGCCTATCGTTGCGAGCGATACGGGAGAGATTGTTCCTCCCGAATCGGACTGTTTAGTCATTCGAAATGCTGTGGAACGAACATTTATGCGAGTGTGATTTACATCCATGCTCGACATCGACCTATGGAGGCCAACAATGTGTTGGTGAAATTTTGGGTGAGGGTGACTAATGTTGGAAAGGTTGTCCTCGGGGATGACTTGGGGCTCAATCGGCAAGTGGAATTGAAACTTATGAGTAATGTGATTAACGTTACATCGCGTGTCGTCGAAGCCTCAGTAAATCACGTGATCGACGTTAAGATAGGAAACGCGGTTTGCCCCTGGTTGATCTGACGCAATCATGACCTCTCCTCCTTGGACAGACACGCGTTGGAAACAGATGAAAGCTTTTGACCACAAGTTATAAACAACATGCTCTTAGTCACAGACTTCGGAGGCTTTTGAACGTGTAACTGCCGCTGGTTGACCCGGTATTCTTCATCGCTTTAAATGTGCGATAGATTCTTACTCCTCAAGTGAACTGTGTGGAGTATCGGATAAATTTGCGTTCGCGATTTACATCCACGACTAAGATCATCCGAAGAAGGTCAGCAAATCAGTCCCGTGAGCTTGTTCCTTGAAACGCGAGCTGCAATTCGTTTCGATGATACTACGTTCAGCCACTTGCATATGTTTTTCTTTAATTTTCAGACCAACTCTGGGAAATTCGTAATTTCTAAACTGCCCGAAGAAAATAACATTACATAGCTAAAGGAACAAGGTGTTGCACCGTTGGTTTATTGAATGTTTCTTCCGCATTCATAGAGCATAGATTAGACCCCTCATGCTTACCGGAGTGTATGTGGAAAAGGAAATCAGCATAAGCTTCGGTTGTACATAATTTGTGAATCGAACTTAACATTAATGAAAAGTTTAACGAATATAGAGTTTCACCCAACTTCACTGGGACAAATCTGTGATTATTAAGCGATTTTCGACAAACTTCACGATTTACGGGGGGCATTTGGCAAGGACGCGCCTCAAGCAAAAGAGTCTTTGTTAGTCCGATTTGAAAACCCTTGCCGTCGAAATTACTTCTTTTGAGGATTTATGTTAAAAATCGAGCGCCTTATTTCACCGCTAGATGATGGTATACTTGGAAATAATTGTACATAAGCAGTATATCAAATATACGGCTGACAAATCAAGTTGTTTTACATATTGTAGCGAGTGGTGGGTTGGGGAGAGAAGCCAAAATTGAATGCGTCAGGTCAACAGTCGCAGCTGGCTAATTATCACATTTCGGTCCAAAGATAACCACGTTGCACATCGATTGTGCCTCGATTCATCCCTGAGGTCAACCTGTTCAACGCTAATCGCGTTCACCCATGAATCACACAGCACGAGAGAAGCCGATTGGTCAAAGGCGTTTATTACACACAAGACAAATAACAAAACACAAGCTTATCGTATACAGGTAAACAATGACAACACTGATCCTCAACATGTCTGTCCCGGTTGTCACTTCGATCGGATTTGCCAATCGATTTCGTGTCAATCTGTACGCTTCAAGCTCTCGCCATGCGTGGCTCGTTTGATCGTCATTGACGAATTGCATATCGTTCGATTGCGACTGACTTCGTCCATCTTCTCATACTTACGCAGATGTTGTCGCTCGAACCGTTCGAATGCAATCAATCCGAAACACGAAATATTACGAGTTCGCAATTGTCATCGTCTATCTTTTAGGCGCTGTGCAGTGTCGGAGGGTAGATCATGTCATTCTTCCAGTTCCCAATCAATGTGTCCAAGCAATATTCTTTCCAAGGAAAAGCATCCTGCTTGTCCGTATGTTAATTGTCATCATTCAGAGCCGCCATTATGCTGTACACTATCGAAAGCTTTGCCATATCCAAATAACAATCGTGAATGCAGTCTTACTAAGAAATAGCTCTTTGTTATGTACTGGATTCGAGAGACAGTTGTCCCAGGTGATCAACTAGATGATACGAGAAACCAATCCCACTGAAACAGAGAACAGAACAACACAGGATTCAAGATTCAAGAATTTATGGTTACAAAAAAGCACATAGCTTCACAATTACCATAT
>JACCGJ010022305.1:0-15149 GCA_013407085.1 Atriophallophorus winterbourni
CACTCTCGCTACTATGCCACTTCTGCTCCGTCCCGACAAAATTCAATACAAAATAAATTTACTATGCCACTCCCTACTCTCGCTACTATGCCACTATTCGGTAACTATTTAAAAGTGCATTTTTCGCATTTTACGCATATAGTCAGCCTGTTTCAAGGTCAAACACGCGATGTTTCTCCCTGACGCCAGCTACAACGAGCCAATCACCTCACGCACAACGACAAGCCTCTTTCCTACTCTTGCTTCAAGTATCGATAGATAGAACCACGAAAGCGCGCGCACAAACAGACACTCACAACAGTGACATCGTTATTTTTCAAACTATTTAGCCCATAATGCCAGCTCAGAAACGCAAGCTGAACTACTTAACGCTGAAGGAGAATTTCGAGATCATCGATGCTGCGAAGAAGGAGCCGAATCAGTCCAAGTTGGGAGATTAGCAAGAAATAGGCGTCGAAGTTAAGAGAACCACTGTGAAGGGCATTCTCAGCAAAAAGGATGCAATTGAAGCTTCAATCAAAGCTGGAGTTCCATCGAAACGCATGAAGCTGACGCAGCCTCACGGCCCGAAGTTTGAGGAGTGCTGATTTGGCTGAAGCAAACAAGAGGACTGAATCTGCATGTCAGCGGTGATCTGATCAAGGAGAAGGCGGTAAAACTGGTCGAGCTGATGCACATCCCAGACTTCATGGCGAGCGACGGTTGGTTAGACTGCTTCAAGAAGCGCAATGGCGTCACGTTCAAGATAATGCAGGGCGAAGCTCGAGCGGTGGATTCCCAATCCCTTATTGATTGCAGCATCAGGTTCTTCCGGCCTTTACTCAGGCAGTTCTCTGCAGATGAAGTCTTTAACCTGGACGAGACTGATGCAAGCGTGTGATCGGCTAGACAACGAGATGAACGAGATTCCGACGAAAGAAGATACGTCAGCCGACGATTTCTAAGAGCTTTGGACTGATCGATTAGCAAATAAATGATGGACTTGAGAAAATAAAGCCGTTTTTAAAAAACCTCGTTACTATGCCACTCTCGCTACTATGCCGCTCTTGCTCGCTGTCCTAACGGGTGGCATAGTACTGAGATTTGATGTATATATACAATTTATTTCTTGACAAATCAAAGCTAATTTAACACTAATAAACACAAAATATCAAAATGAGGAACAATAGAACATCCCACAGCAAATGAATGCTTCAATTTTATAAATAGTAAGTTGTTCCGACGAGTATTGAGTTAGCTGCAACATCCCGTGAAATTAATCAGCTTTTCAAAGACACAATCAAATGACATTGGTCTCCCATAAACGTAAAATAATTGTACAACCTTTTTTGACAAAACCAACTTAGATATCATCGACAAAGCTCCAACAGAGGCGTTAGACAAATCCTCGTTGGCTCGACACAATTATCAATCAATCAACACTCAGACAAGATGACACATCTGTACCAATGCGAAATCCACTGCGAAGAAATGAAGAAGACGATAAAGAGATCAGCTCGACGCATAGAACAAATATTGCATTACAAAGCGCGTAAACAAGTTACGTTGACTTACTTTAGATGACGTGGTGGATTAGCGTGATAAATAAAGACGGCAAAAAGCAACGTGAGCTCGGTTACCACAAAAATCACACCATCCAGAACGCGAAAAATAAAAAAAATCGCCCTCTGTTTGTACATTATAAACATTATTTCCCAACCTGTTGGAAACAGCGCTTTTGTGAAATTATGCAAATCCAAACCTTCAAGAATTTATATACATTACAATATTTAATTCAGTCTGATACAGTGATTCCTTAAGTACATAAAAGGGGTTGCATATTTTAAAGTTTTTTCCATAATATGGTGTACGCTTCCTACTCAACTATCCACTGAGAAAATGTTAATATAATCTAATATTTCTTAAGCTTAAGTGAATATTAAATTTAAAACGTAGCGCAGATTTGCATCGGCACTTTAGCGCTTGCATCTTGTTTGAATAAACAAAACGGAACATGCGCTTGTGACTGGAATATTGCACATTTTTGTTTATTGAAACCCAACACCATTTATTGATTGAACGAACAAAATTTCGCTGACTGTTCTCGTGTTCGCTAGTTTTATATTCGATAAAATCGAAACGCGAAAATATTTCGTTAAAAATAATATTCGCATTGGTATCTCCTTCATGCAAAATGACTAATTTACTTAGTCTTATCCAACTCTGACCTGAAATTTGAAGAGATTTTTTTCTTAAAAAAAACATTTCTAATAAACTCATTAAACCTAGAATATTGATAGTAGAACTAATCACAAAACGATTTTCCCTCGCAAGATTGTGTGGAACGATATTTATGATTGTATCAAACAACTGGAAGCAAGCTTGCATGTCAAACGCTTGATGAGACAAGATTTGCGGCGACAATACATAATGACAATGAATGAAAAAAGGAGTAATCACAAATGCTGTTGCCTGTAATCTAACTTAGAGCTATAGAACTAGCGTATTGCGTTTATTTAATTTACCAATAAGTGATTCTCTGTTCAAATGATATGAATTCGATCGGGTTAATAGCAGAATAAATTATATATAAAGAAGGAACGTTTCACGGTATGCATAGATTGCTTACTACAGTATATACAGTGACGAAATTTCAGATGATGCACCTTGAAAATTCAGTATGAGCAATAAGGGCTCACACGGTTGATCATCGCTATCTGTGAATCTAGCTGGCATTGATATTTTAGGTTTATAAAATGTTTCAAAATTGATTTTGGAAGAACACTGAAAACATTGTCAGTGTTCTGCTTCAAGAGTGCAAACAACAAGCGAGTAATCATGTTGCGCGAGGAAAAAGCTTGAAAAAATGTATGCTGTGTTGAGGCCCGTAAATGTAGACTTTACCGTGTGTGTGCACAAGTGATTCATGATATTATATGTATGAATCTTTCCAGCAGTGGCTTCAGCCTGAAAACATTGTTTACCATTTCGTCTCTGGTTCAAGAATGCAAATTCTGATCATTCTCTCCTCAGCTGATGACCACAAACTGAAAGAAACCGAACGTGTTTTGTATGTGATTGATCACATGCAAACATAGATTTTAGGTTCAAGTCATCGGATCAAACCTATTCAGATGTGTGTTTACACCTAAGACTGAACAAGTTAGTCTTGCCAGCTATTGTTACATAATTTCTTCTATGTTTAAAATTTGTGTCATATCGTCACTCACATTATCAAGCTACTAAGATCCAGATCGAACCGTCCATAAATGCTGCGTGTGAAATTCACATGACTATCCGCGTATTAATTAAAAAACCGAGATTATAAGGTATCTGATATTGCGAAAACGAATTTTTAATTTCAATCAAATTACATGCCTCGTTATTTTCATGAATTTGCTGTACTTTTATCTAGTTTTTTTATCTTATCATGCACATCACGTGTTCAGAATTCAGAACACTGAACTAAAAAAGTTTTATGGTAGAGAATACAATGAGGTTACCGAAAACCACAAAGTGTTGAGTTATACAAAGAATAAAATTATGTAAAACATTTCAATAATTAACAGCGACAGTCACATACCGCATGATTTCAAGCATTCAAGGATTCAAGGATTCATGATTACACAGTTAATACTTTACAACACCACAGGATTACGGTATGAATGAAAACATGAAATAATAATTGAATAAAGGAAAAGAGTTAATGAAGTGTACGACACACGAATGATGTTCGTTTGCATGTATAAATCCACATTAGCTTCAAAAATAGCTGGGCAATTAAAGTCCACCACACGTTGGGGCAGGGAATTTCAAAGAAATATTGCAAAAAATGGCTCCGACCATCAATAAGGGAACTTTAGACGTAAAGGGATTATGTATGTCCGCGTGTCACTTCCTCATCACACACATCAAGCAAGTGTTTTAGTGGATGTCCTTCGGTAGACATAATTCTATAGGTCCAAATAATATCGAGTCGAATCCTATTTGAATACAGTCACATAGACCCAGACGTCACAATATTTGTGATTACTCATCCGTGCCAAGCCCATCGAACTATTCACAAAGTTGATCACGACGGTCCATGATGGAAGCACTGGACTCGAGTTTCGCTCTCACTTGAGCTCATCAGCAGTGCATATCCACCGCTTCGGGGGAGGGATTCGAACCCCCGACAATCACCATTGTAGTCCCATGCCTCAACGACCTGGGCTACCGTCCACCGTTTGACCGATCGCAATTAAGCGTTCATATACTGCTCTCCAGACTGGCACATTTGAGTAGCTTTGTTTGCCCAACCTGTTCAGAAGGATCCAACAATATCTATTGTGGTAGCCCAACCGAACAGATCTCCGTGTCAGGTCTTCCCATCGGACACAGTGTAAGCTAACACCGATTAGATCTGATGGGCATTGTTGTTTAAGCGATATTTGGAGAGTAATTTGTTTATAATTGTGACTACTCATCCTTGCCAAGCCTATCGTCACACTCTTTCGGTGTACGGAACATTGCGAAGACTCATAATAAATTTGTTTCTCTGTGATAGATTTTATCAAACAGAGAAATATCTTTTCGAAGCTAAGGAGCCCAGACCTTTATCGCATACTCTATCAAAGGGCGAAGTTAGACGTTCATAATACTTGGTAACGTTACCAGCGAGAATCTCCCAAATATTCATCGAAAGGTACCTTTAAATCTGGTGGCCTCTCGATATATAATCTGTAAGTGCGCCGTACTGTTCAGGTTTCCACTAATCCATACTCCAAGATCTTTTTCCACCGAGCTCCATGTCAAGTTTTCAGTGCCCAATTGATATGTTCAAGGACCATTATTACCAAGGTGGTGCATCTTACTTTTCCGTTTGTTGAATGTCATATCATTCATGCCCGCACGATTTAACACGTTGTCGAATTCCATTTGCAGTTTCTCACAACCATCTACAGAACGGATTCGCGTCCAGATGTACATATCATCTGCGAACAGGACCATATTGGATGATATGAGGGGGTAAATCTTTAATGTATAATAGAAACATGAGTTGGCCTAGCACGGATCCATGTGGGACTCCGCTGGTGGGTTTGAACATTTTGCATAGCACTCTGCTTACTTTAACTCAGGCGTAGCGATCTGACAGGTAGTCGAAAAACCATTAGAGGAGTGGTTCACATATTCCAAATCGTATCCGTTTTTGAAAAAAGCAAATAGTTATTGAATATGTCAAAAGCTTTAGGAATGTCTAAGTAACTGACGTGATTGCAAGAACATCTATCCAATTTCTTTAAATAGTACTCCAACGCTATGAGAAGATTCGTTAGACAAAAGCGATGATATCGAAATCCATGCTGAGCTGGCGAAAGCAAATTACGCAATTCAAGGTGTGCCTCCATTCTTACCGAGACTATAAGTTCTATGACCTCATTACTAACAGGCAATAGTGTGACGGACGATAATTTGCTGCTTCAGATCGGCAGCCTCCTTTGAAGGTAGGTTTAATCACACCGGACTTGCAATCTCTTGGTACCACTCCCTTAAGCATCGAGTAGTTAAACAGGCTGGAAATCGGTTCACAAAGCTGATGATGACAAAACCTTAGGACATCCGTAGTGACGCCATCCGCAACTGGGGATTTTATTACATTTAGTTTGAGCGATTGACTTGAGACAACCTCAGGATTTAACAAAATGTCGCCGAATGTTTCGATTCGTGAGTCGCTTGAATACTAACAACGGTTCAATAAAACCTTTTCTACGATCACTTTATAGTGATAAATCACGAGAGCGTTTGCGATTTCCAACGTGATCTCAATGAGTTTTCCACCATTCTGGACGGCAAAATACCTGGTTTGACTGTTCTTCCGATATCAACACCAAATCCAAGACGGACGGACGGACGGTCAGAATCTTTTCTCCGTGTGCATTCGTAATTCGTGGTTGCATAAACGGGTTGAAGCTAGTATCTCTATAAATCGGTATTCTAGCTTTCGTAGGGAGTGAACGTCCCTGATAAGAAGGGTAGACAGGTTAAGTCACCCATAATATGTATTGTTGCTTGCTGAGTGCGAGTCAAGCGCTGAAGAACTTGGATACACCTTTCTTTGTACTATTTCGTAGATGAAGTAGACCGGTAGACCACAACAATCATGCATACTTCACCAGAAATCAACGTTAAATTACACCAAAATCTGTTGCCTATTGGACGTCACTAAAGGCCATTATGATAATAAAGAGCAACACCCTATTAAATTCATATTTTGAATGGATTTTTCCGTTCCAATCAATTGGGAAGAATACCATGTTTCGTCAGCGGCAATGATGTCAGGTGAGTGGTGCGAGCATATCTCGGTTAACTCCGCTAATTTGTTCGAAAGGCTTTGCGCCTTTGTATATAAACATCTTATAAATAGTGTAGTGTTTAAATCACGAAACGTTATTAATGGGCCAACTCGGTTAGAGTCGGACTGCTCAAGTATTTTGAAGTTATCGCAGTATGAACCGCATCACTAGGGGCTGATGTGTCGTCACTATACGTTTGCTTGCTTCCGGCTATTATCCTGAGCAAACTCAAATTGACGTGTGGGGTAAGTTTCTTCTAATAACTTCCCATTCATTTTTGAGACTATTAGTGATTTCGGTTGTCAAGACGGTTAGCTTTAAAGGCCTAGGACCTTGCCCTTTATAGTTGGCAGACTGCGGTATCGTAAAAGCATCCACAAATATAGTATTTTTAATACCGATTGTTTAGAATAGATATTTCCACTGTTTGAGATCGTGCTCAGACGTTTTTCGGGAAGGCACGTCAGGTGCATCTTCCGGAACGCCTAGAAATACAATGCTTCTTGTATTATTTTCTTCTCTAGATTTATTATACGACTTTCGCTCCCACCATGGTAGATCTGCATGGATACGACATGTAGACTATGGAACACCTATAAAATGGTAAGCATTTAAGAGTATGTTTGGGTACAATCTCCCGACCAGCAATCACATTCTGACCCTTTAAATCCCACATTCCAGATTAAACTGTCGCCGCAACTTTTACACAGTCCGTTTATGCTTTTTGTGGAACAGTTAACCACCAGAAATAGTTTCATCATCAAACAAAATGATATTCCAGCAAATCTTACGATATTTTATGTGGAAAAATACTGTGTGGCCCATAGCGATTTCTTCTTACACACTTACATGGAAAAACAAATACACCAAAACTCATATTTATGGTTGAGATTTCCTCCCTCCATTTCACAATTGAAATTACTTCTTTCCTCGTTTGAAGCACATGGACACAAACATTAAAGTAACGGTTCAAATTTGATACATACATCCTATGGTATTGTAAACCTATTTGTGCTTTTTGACCATAAATTCTGACTCTGGAATTTTGAAAAAAATGTGTTTTGAATGTTGAATATCTGTAATTCGTGGTGTACTTAAATGACAATTGTTGATTCTTATTGGACGATTAGTGTAGGATTATGGATAATATATGGTGTTTTCATTATTGTATGTTTTATTACAATAACCCTGCATATTTCATTATTGTTTTGTTTTAATGATACATGTAAATATGTACACAATTTGAATATACGATTCACGCGGCGCTCGTGCTCTGCTTTGGGACAAGTATATCGCGTGTGACTGCCTGGGATTTGTATGCTGTTATTCGTTGCGAACTGTGTTCCGGTTTATTGCGTTCAATAACCAGAGACGTACATTGTTAGTGGTGAAATCTCCGTTGGATCAACCGCTACAAATTGGTGAGCCCCGAACATTTTTCTTTTTGAAATTTTCGTTCGTACCATATACTCTCGTAGTAACTCACGAAATCATCATCCTCGTCAGCCTAAGCAACGATCTACTAGTCGTTCTAACGGACCACGAAGCCAGACAGTAGACGCGGCAGCTCTGTCTGGCACCCTCCAAAGCCGACTTTTCTACGTTAACGACCGGGCCATTAAAATGCGATTCTTCGTCGACACTGGTGCTGAGATTAGCGTTATCCCACCATCCACTAAGGAACGCAAGAGCCCTTCGTCAATGACGTTACAGGCGGCAAACAGCACGAAAATTTCCAGTTTCGGTCAAAGATCACTTTCTGTCGAATTGGGTCTACGACGCGACTTTCGATGGATTTTCACGCTGGCTGATGCCAAAGTACCGATTCTGGGATCAGATTTCCTCTCACATTTTGATCTTTCAGTCAATATAGCTAAACGAAAGCTTATTGATAATTTGACAAAGATTAACTTTTTTGGTAGTTCCTGCGATTCCCATATTTGAACCATTCGTGTACTCACCCCTGACATCCCATCTGCGTTCAGTGATTTACTGAAAGCATTTTCGGAAGTTTTCAAACCCTATACACAAGCTGTGGTTGTTAAACATAACGTTAAACACCACATTGTGACCCGTGGTCCTCCAGTGTATAGCTAGCCTCGTCGTTTGGCTCCAAACAAGTTCGATGTATCGAAACGTGAGTTTGAACATATGCTCGAAATGGGAATTATCCGGCCATCCAAATCGCTCTGGCAAGCCCCCATCACATGGTGGAGAAAAATAAATCTGATGCTTGGCGACCATGCGGTGATTACCGTTCCCTTAACAGAGTTACTGTTCCCGATCGTTACCCCATTCCCCATATTCATGACTTTGCACTTCCATTACACGGAAAGACAGTGTTTTCTAAACTAGATTTGGTGCGTGCTTATCACCAGATACCTGTCGCCGACGAAGATATCCCTAAAACAGCTATTACCACACCCTTTGGTCTTTTCGAATTTTTAAAAATGCCCTTTGATTTACGCAATGCTACTCAAACCTTCCAGAGATTCATGGACCAAGTTTTCCAGGGATCATCTTTTGTGCATGTCTACATTGATGACGTCCTGATCGCCAGTTCTTCTCGAGAGGAACATGCAGAACATCTGCATGCTGTTTTTCAGCGACTTTCACAATTCGGCGTTGTGGTTAACCCGGATAAATGCCTTTTTGCTATCGCTTCCCTAGAAATCTTAGGACATCATGTCGATCAAAACGGAATTCGCCCTGTGCTTGATAAAATTTCGTCCATCAATGATTATCCATGTCCCACCTCGCTTCGACAGTAACGTCGATTCCTCGGGTTAGTTAATTATTACAGAAGATTCATTCCAAACTGTGCTAACATCGCTCAACCGATGACGGATTTGTTACGCGGAACGGAAAAACAATTTAAAATGAATGCAGATGCTGCTAAATCGTTTCAGCGATTGAAATCTGCACTGAAAGAAGCATCTACGTTATCCTATATGTCCGGGAATCCCAACGCTTCGCTTTCACTTGCCACCGATGCATCAGAAGCAGCAGTCGGCGCTGTCCTGCAGCAAAGTATTGACGGTGTTACTAAACCGCTTGCATTCTTTTCTCGTCGTCTACAACCCGCCCAAACCCGCTATAGTACATTTGACCGCGAATTGTTAGCTATATATTATGCTGTTCGTCATTTTAGACATTTGCTTGAAGGTCGCGATTTCATTGTTTGGACCGACCACAAACCTCTCACTTTTGCGTTGTCCGCCACAACTGATAGATATTCACCACGTGAGATACGTCACCTTGACTATATTTTTCAATTTACGAGTGACAATCGCTATCTATCTGCTTCGTCGAACACAGTTGCCGATGCATTTTCTCGCATGCAACTCACAGCACTCAGTCGATCGAACTTCGATCTCACGCAGCAAGCAGAGGCTCAGCAACATGACAGTGACATGCAGCACTACCAATCTTCGTCATCCCTCCGAGTCCAACGTATTCCCATTCCCAACTCCAGTTTGACTGTTTTGTGTGATTTTTCCAACGAACATCCCCGTCCTTTAGTACCGAAATTACTTAGGAAATCCATTTTTGAACATTTTCATTCCCTTCCTCACCCCGGCATTCGTGCTACTCGTAAGTTGATCACTGATCGATTTGTTTGGCCGAACATGCATGCGGATATTCAAAATTGGACAAAAGCCTGTCTCCAGTGCCAACGCAGTAAAGTTCAACGCCATACTCTTAGTGCTCCAGGATCTCTTCTTCCACCAAGCCAACGTTTTCAGCACGTTCATCTCGACATTGTCGGTCCTCTGGCTATCTCTAATGGTTTCACCCACATTTTAACTTGTGTTGACCGTTTTAGCCGCTGGCCTATAGCCATTCCCATTACCGGTATTACAGCTGAGACCGTAGCGAAAAACTTTCTACAATACTGGATAAGTAATTACGGTGTTCCATCTTCTATTACTACTGATCGTGGATCACAGTTCCAATCTACCCTTTTTCGTGAGTTGACTATACTCCTCGGCTCTAACCACATCAAAACGACAGCCTATCATCCTTGCGCGAACGGACTTGTTGAACGGTTCCATCGACAGCTGAAAGCAGCATTGATGTCACATGGTAATACCGAAAACTGGGCAGAAAACCTTCCAGTGATTCTTCTTGGTATACGTGCTACCGTCAAAGAAGATCTCGGATGTTCTGCAGCAGAGTTAGTTTACGGCACACCACTCCGTCTCCCAGGTGAATTGATCGCATCCCCTGATGTTGCAGTTGACATTACTATTCCCCACTATGTCAATCGCTTAAGCTCCTTCATGCGTCAATTACGTGCAACCCCCACTCGCCCATACACCCGTAACGTTTACTTACCAAGTGATTTGCATCCATGATCTTTTGTTTTCGTTCGAACTGATCATACGCGCAAACCCCTGCAAGCCCCATACACCGGTCCCTTCAAATTCGTTAGCCGCTGTGACAAATACTTCGTCAGTTAGAAATGAACTACCTTTTGATTTCAGCAAATGCAAGGTATTGACTTTTGGAAGATATTTTGAGTTCTCTTACACCCTTGGTTCCCATGTTCTTGAAAGCACTGACAAGGAGAAGGACTTGGGTGTGTGGGTGAGCAGCACATTGAAACCGTCGCATAACGCCACAGCTGTCTATGAAAAGACGTCGCGAGTACTACTACCGCTAAAACGCGTGTTCGGGAGTTTCACTAAGCAAACCGTTCATCGAATAATTAATACGTACTTGAGGCCAACCATGGAGTATGCGGTTCAGGCTTGGTCACCCTGGCTACAGAAGGACATCAGCCTCTTGCAGAGAGAATATCATCGGACCACCAAGCTCGTACAAACAATACGAAGATCGTATTGCAAGTCTCAATCTATTCGACTTTCGCTACCGCCGTCTTAGAGGTGATTTGATACTTATGTTCAATATAATGCATACCCCCAACCATCCCCTAAATCAACTATTCACGCGACTACCACGCAGAACCAGCCGGAGTCACGACTATACAGTACATATTCCTGACTCGAGACTGAACTGTCGAAGTTACTTTTATTCTGTACGTGTATGCTTTACCTGGAACTGCCTACCTTGTAATGTTGCACATTCACCCAACTTGGATATATTCAAATCGAATTTGGACAATTTCATGTTGGCCAATCCAAACATTGAAACAGTATATTCTGCATCATAAAGCTTTGAACCAATGCATCCAAGTAAACTATACATATTTACACTATCAAACCGGTTGAAAACAATTTCTGCTCTATGTATTTTCACGTGATTCCTGAACTAATCAGTAGGAAAACAAACCCCGTTTTACTACCTATGTTATTTGTAATTCGCATATTATTCTGTGGTTTTTGTAAAGCTATGTGCTTTTTGGACCATTAAATTGAATTGAATTGAATTGAATTGAAATGGTTCTCGAGATACTGTTGCAATTGATCGATTGAAAGCAGCTTTTATCGAACCAGTCTGCGACGAAACACCGCCTCCAGACGTTCACACCCCAAGTGGTACCCCGGATGTTGACCTTTTCCCTTCAAACCCACCCACTTCTCAGTCGAACCAATCAACCCAACCATGTAAACTCTCTCTTCCATCATCTGACTCACCCTCTCCAATTCACAAAACTCGATCAGGCCGGAGAGTCAGGTGGCCTGCAAACCTTGCAGACAACGCTGATTAACTATATTTTCGTTTCGAGCGTTCCACTCTCTTCTAACGCTCTAGGGAGGGAGTATTATGGTGTTTTCATTATTGTATATTTTATTACAATAACCCTGCATATTTCATTATTGTTTTGTTTTAATGATACATGTAAATATGTACACAATTTGAACATACTATTCACGCCGCGCTCGTTTTCTGCTTTGGGACAAGTATATCTCGTGTGACTGCCTGGGATTTGTATGCTGTTATTCGCTGCGAACTGTGATCCGGTTTATTGCGTTCAATAACCAGAGACGTACTTTGTTAGTGGTGAAATCTCTGTTGGATCAACCGCTACAAATAATTCCTACCTGATGAGTGCAAATAGCACGAAGACCGTTGTGTGGTGGTTGATTGATTTGCAAGCAAATGATCCACTGTTTCAAGACAAACGGATCCTGATCCTACACTCCCTTCCTGACGAGTGTAAGCAGTACAAAACAGGTGTGATGAATGTGAGTGAATGAAATGCATGCAAAAAACATTCAATTATTTATTTGTATTCGTTTAGAGCAAATTTGAGATACGTACCAATTCTGACACAGCATCGTGAGAACAAGTATAATAGTCAGGGTACGGGACGTGAATAATTTACGTTGCACTCACGAATACAATTTTTATATTACCGATAAACAAATTGTTGCAAGCTTTGTTTTTGTCACGTGACATACTCCAGAATTGAATCATATTTCGATTCGCCTAAAAGGTGTGTATTCCCGTAAATTTGATAAAAGTGAACACGACTAATGCTTATTTTCATACGTAACTATCAAACACGGTTATGTTTGGATGATAATGTGCCGCATGTGCAAAAGTGCCGAAATAACACGACTAAATTTTGACACTTAAAAAAATCTAATTAAATATTAAGTACTAGATGGATGGCGATCTCTGCACTATCCAGTTTATTGTACTATAAGTCGTTTTGACTTAGCAATTTTAACCACCTTCGCGTGATGTTCGCGTTTCGCGTCTTATCACTTTCAAATCGTCAAAAAAACACTGCGACCTTTACCGAATACGGGTACCGCGAAGTCAAAAAATCATGATTTGATCTTCATTCGTGTCTCGGACGCATAAGGCGTATTTCAATTTTGTTAACTCGTCTTTTTCGCTATATAATTTTTCATTAAACACCAAGCGGGCCATTCTTAAGCAAAATGACGTGTCGTTACTAATTTGGTTGACGTTTGAATGAATGCTATTCGAAAAACGAGCATGTGGTTTTAGTGCCTCTCGTTACATCGGCGTCGTTGAAGAGTGTACTCAGTTCTGAGTTCTGAGAAAGAAGCTAACAATTATTCTAACGGCCTCAATCAAAACAGATTTTAGGCGTGCCTACGAGTTCTTGATTAACTAGATTAATAAAGTTTTAAAAAATAGGCCGAATGTATAGCTAACTGGTGATTACAGCCCATCAAGGCTAGGTCACACGGGAATGCTCTCTTTTTATTTAAAAAATAAGAGTTGATTTGAAACGCCATTTGTATCACAAAACCTTTCACAATCTCTCCTATCCGCACATGGAAACTGGAAAACTACCGCTCTCTAATCGATTGGAATATGTTTGGGACCCATCCTGTATTCATAATGCAAAGAAATTTGAGTGCAATCGGTTAAAGTAGTTTTTGGGTAACGTTTCACTTCCGACACAGAAGCTTCGTCAGACCAAGTGTTATAGTCAGGACAGGGAACATGATTAAGTAGTAGTCAACCCACTGCCACTTATTTGACCTTACCGCTAAACAGCTTATAGTACTCCTACAGTGTGTCACGCCTCGTGGGAATGACCGGGATCAGTGGTCCATTTTCCTCGCAGTGTGTATCCAAATTAATCTGATACAAGTGAACACGGTCAAGGTTAGTTGACACAGCTGCCCACACGTAAAAGTACATAACTAATCGGGCTAAATTTATTTTTTTAAGAAAAACAAAAACCTAATTAACTAGTAGGTATACGGAGAATGGAAACTATTTACTTTCGCATCAGTATCGAGCGCCAGATTGTGGAGATTTCTGCCCCATCCATCTTATTGACCGCCATTCGACCTGCCTTGGCAATTTCGACCGCCTCCGCATGTTGGCGTTCGTTATACGTTATACGTTATACGTTCGTTATACCGCGTCTCAATATTGCCACATTGACCTGATCTACGCTGTAGCCCGTATCTAAAACGTGCTCTGCCAAGGCGGAATCACGGATAAGTGATTGATTTTTCCTTGCATCCCGAGGCTGTCTCCGGACACGCTTTCGGTGTTCTTCGATTCTAGTCTGAATTTCCCTGGACGTCTGCCCTATGTCTGTTCGTAAAGCTAGATAAAGGCGTCTTATCCTTGAGGCGCATCAGAACCGAACGTATAGTTTTCCTTTCCTTATAAGTTATGCGTATGGCCGCCTGGTTCAAGATTCTACGTATCGCTTCAGAAGTGCATTTTACATAAGGTATACAAACTGTATCCCGCCAATTTTTCTCCGATTTTTCGGATGGGTATTTCACCTTCATCAATTAGCGTTTTACAAAACTTTCTGGATAACCGTAGTCTATGAGCCTTTGGCTCGCTTCGCGGCGCGCCTGTTTTTGCTCCCTTTCGTCGCTGCACAGGTGTTCTATCTTGTGGAAAATGGAACAAGCTATGGAACTGAAGACCTGTCTTGGATGAGCGGAAGTTTATCGTAGTACAGCATCTGTATCGACAGGATCCGATTCAAAGAATGTTTTATTTTCACGTCTACATTTGTGTTAAACAGTCCAAAAATGGAAGAGTGCCTGTGCAGGATTTCGCTATCATTGGGACAGTAAAACATGGGTCTATTTCAATTAAATATTCAAAGAAGACCTCTAACTGATCTCGCTTGATGATACCAAATGTGTCGTCAATTTATCGCCAACATAATTTTGGTTGGAACCCTTCAATCTTAAGGGCTTTGTTCTCGAAATGCTCCATATACATGTCCCAGTACTGGAGATATCGGTGAACCCATTGCCAACACTTCTTTTTGACAATATAATTGCTCATTATATACGAAGTGGTTCATGTTTAGGCAGATCGATACACCGTTGATAATTTGCTGGACGCTCAAGTTTGTGCGATCTGACAAACTGGCATCAGATTCCAAGGCTCGCCTAGCCAGTAGTAACG
>JACCGJ010022306.1:0-44743 GCA_013407085.1 Atriophallophorus winterbourni
ATGGGTATGAATCGCTCATCCAAGCGATGATTGTGTCTAATATTTAGGAACCGTTGTTTTGAAATACAACATCGTTCACAACGCTACTATTGTTTCGCGCATAATCTCCAAATGACGTTTAACCATGATACAGAAACGACAGCAATGATTATATCATCATTGTAAATTAAACCATTTTGACTACTAACTAACATGAATAGTCACGAGTTAATGATAAAATCACACGAGGAGCAAGAAAATGCATTCTCCGTTGTTGGTTTACTTTTGTGGATGTCAATTATTCAAATATTTCACAAGCGTATTGAGGTTTCCAGTGAAACAGCGTTGTGAATAACTAAACGGTTCAATTCGAGAAGAACAATCTCTCCCGCAGCGCTCACAACTACAAGCTGTACTGGGCCGATTGGCAGCATAGCAAGCTATCGGCGTGATGTACGTTCAGCAGCAGAGAAGAGTATCACCGACTTGCACGGATGAGCAGCTTTCGTAAATGTTTTACGAGTGCCGTTGCACGTCACAATGGAGTATATCTTTTGAAATACGACCACTTTTCCATTCTATGCATTTGACCTAGCCAGCGTAGGCGGTGCTGTCGTAGTAGTAAAGTCGACAACAAGCGCGTTCCAATGAAAGTGAATTTGCAAATTCTGTGGTGCTACATCCCCCATCCCTTAAACAACCACTACCGGTTTTAAGGGCTGTGTTGCATCGGTAAGTGGAGACAGTTAAGGATCAGGTTCAGTGAGCTTTTGAAAGTACAGTATTTTGCATTATTGCTCAAAATAAGACATTCAAGTGCATAGTGTAGTTTAGCAAACATATGGTGACGATTCAAATGATGAATTGAAACAACATTTATACAGGATTCTAAATGCATCAGGATCACAATTTTTCTGAAAGAGCTTATCAATGCTCCGAAATAAGCGCCGATGTTTCTAAAACACACATTATCTAACCATGAGGAATGATGTCGTCTCCAGTTTTATTTGCACGTTATCGAATTCCAGAAGTTGGGTAATCATGAACTTCACGAGACTGAGATCTTATTGGGCTACACCAATCTAAAAAGATCTCGAGAACAATGAGAAATATAAGCAGAGGGAATGCGGCTTGTTGTCACACGAAGCTCAATACCAGCGGCAAACAATTTCGCACCAGTGTTACATATGGCATAAGAGCAATGCAAGATCGCGAAGCAGATCCAACAACCAACCCGCACGGATGTAACGTCATCGAGATTATTTATAACTGAATTAGAGCACAAATTTTTCACACATACGAACAGTCACTGCTCATAACGGAAGGTAAAGGATTGCGCAGAAAAGTTCTGGAAAATGTGCGCATTTCAAATCAATCGAATATGCACCCGGGATGTCATGTTGTTTCAGTCGTTTCAATTGTCAATCATTCGCCAAGTTGCAAGCAGTGATCATACATGAATTCTAGCTCACGTATCACCAGCACATACCACTCAGCGTGGGTACGCAACAAAAGTATAGACGTATTCTATAATTAGAATATCAAGATTTGTCACACAGTAGTAGCGTATCAAGAGGAAAAAAAGCTGCTACGATAAGGCTAAGAAAAAAAAACGTGTGTGATGGGTTATGACGTCAGTCATTGATCGGGGATATTGAGAATGAATCCACAATTATCAACTGTCGAGGTGAGACTATAAGGCGCATGCACACGAAGTCTAAGTTCTCCTAAGCGATGATTCAGGCGTATGACATAGATGAGACCATGCAACTCACAGTGCCACATTGTCTCGGTGCACGTATTGCATCGAACGCCAGCCGTTTTGACTCTGATGTTGAGCGACTTGGATAAGCGTGTTGACTGCCTCGGGGTGCGGAGTTCGGTTGAGTTCTTCAAACGGGATCAAATCACAAGCACTTTGATACGCATCGGAACAACCATCCACATCTGGCGAGGGTAGACCGGGGACCCACTTTTTCGAAGGATCGGGCAGGAGTAGTGAATTGACGCTGGCAGCCACACACTCGCCAACAACCGAAGGGTTATAACCTCCTTCTAGGGCTAGAACGACGCGTCCATTGCACACGGAAAGGCACTATGTGAGCAAGGATAGACAAGCCATCAGCGATACAAATAACATCTGGGGATTGACGATCACAATATTACAAAGTGCTTGAAAACCAAAGTCCATTTAACGACATATCCATTTTGCATGTATTTCCATCGCAATACCAGTTTCGTGCGGTTTCCACTCACGATGCGATGACGATCCGTAGGCTTTGAACCAGCGTAAAAACGATAAAACACGAAGATCAACGAGTTAAACTAAAGTCATGTCCTCGATTCACATCAATCTGACACTACAGTAGCGCACGGATAGAGCCTTTTGGCTGGCTCGAAATTCCACATAACAATAGAAAACCTAAAACAAATGAACGTAATGCTAAAGAACATGAAAAGTTACCCTGCCACAGTGATAAATAATGCGAGAATCGCACTGATGATTATTTATAGGTTAAGTATATCGGTTATGATCACTCATTCGGCCTGGCGTTAGCTATCATTTATGGTCAAAACACAACCCTTAACGAATTCAAAATTTGATGGCGTATAGAATAAGTTGGCATTACTGATCCATCAAGGATGGCTTGTGTAATTCTGTTATTCATCGAGCTATCTTGGGTAGTGTCCTTCAGGCAACAGGACAGCCACTCATCGTACAGTGACTCATTGAATAGTGATCAGACGACCACGGTCTCAAACCGCTAACTGGCAAGCCATGCTTTTGAGACAAATACTTTAGCCAAGGACTGTAATTGTTTTTTCGCTTCTCTCTTCAGAGAAAGCGGGTGGAGGTATAAACAACAGCTAATGTGCAGAAAGGTCACTGGCAAAGACAGGATGTAGGCCGTTCGGCTAGCTACATCTGTCAACAGAACTTCTCAAATTCTGAGTGAGCGATGCTTGTTCGTAGTAGCTACCCATACCCTCTATTGTTTTTGTTGCTCATGTTTGCGACATCTTATCATAAACTAAAAAAAATCGAGAGTAAACATTCTCGCCAACAAGCCCTAGATCATCTCCAAACCAATAAGCTATTTAAAAATGTTCTGGGTGGGTTAAGGCGTACAACAGCTTATCAGATAACTTTCGTGAGATAATGCTCTCCGATTCATCATTTTGTTCAACATTGTGTTTGACGCTATAATGAATGCATGGAAAGGAGAAAAACCGACAACGGGCATTCAGAAAGTGAGCAACAAGAAACTTTTTAAGTTAAAAAAATACTGACGACGCGGTTCTCCTCTTCGATTATCATACGGTTCCTCGGGTTACTTTAGCCGACTATGTAGTTTCGTGTTGTGAGATGTCGGTTTACCTTAAAAGTGCAAAGCGGTATTACAGAAAATAAATCGCCAAAATGCGCTAACCATCAACAATGAGGAATTTGCGACGGTAGACTGTTTGGCACGTTTGGGTAGTTGTATTACTAATAATGTGTGTTGACATAAAGAGATTTCAGCATTCACAGCAACTGTAGTGTTTCATAGCTTGGGTCATTCCGTGACATCAAATGCTAGATTCTCAAACTCATGGGCAGAGTATATCATGCAGCGATTCGTGCGGTTTGTACGGATATGAAACGCAAAGAAATTAGGATTTCAGCGGGTCTTCGACAATCTCTGCCTCCACACCATCGGACACGAAACGCAACTAGTCGTAATAGAATCTTTGACAGCGACGCGGATAACGAAAAAGAACTTAACATGAATAAAATTCACTGGTCAGACCACGTATTGCGAATGAAAAAAATATCATTTTCTTAACGCAGTTTCGGTTACTACTCGAAAATCAGAATTGTTGTTGAAAGGGTGAATAGATTGTGACGTGGCTCACGAAGATGTAGGCCTTTACAAACACATTAGCTGCAAAAACAAAGTTATACTTGAATGCCACTGTTACATAGGGATCGTACAACGAACCACGGTGTTCAAACGCAGAATCACAAAGTGATTCTTGGTCAAGCACTCAAGGCGCTTATGGATGGCCAAAGTGATGTGATGCTCACATCCGTTCGTTGTACGAAAACCTATGTAACAGTGGTATTCAAGTATAACTTTGTATACCACTTATCCACTGTGTCAAGGCTCATTAAACATAACCTTACTTTCTCCACCTCATGAGGGCAAACAGCCAGAAACCGGCAGTGGTGTGTAAGCGCTCGAAATCGTTCTCAGTGGCATTGCTAATGTAGGCTTCTTATTTATGGTATGGTATGAAAGCACAAGCCTGATCCAGGCAAAGTGCCGCACAGTCAGAGACTGTACGTGGGCGATATTACTGTCAGGTTGCCCAGACCTAGACAGATATGAGGGGAAGAATAGAAATGATAGTGAGACTCCAGCGTGTTTCAGCATGCAGCACACTACCGTTGGCCAATCAATTTAGCACGATGTTAGCCGTACAGCACAGAAATGCTGCACGATTGAAACTCCGTGCTTCTTATTTGAGTGTTGTCAAGTGGAGTTGAGAGGAAAACCTGTTTAAATGCTGATGTAACTCTAATCGTTGATATCATATGATTAAATGCGTATTTTGTCTTGGCTAAATCGCCAAAATGGCCAGTAACATCTTTCTAGAATTTTAATGTGCCATGGTTGCATGGCAGTCAAGCATTCAGTGCGTGCTAGTGGTTGAACGCGGACCGAGATAATAATAACTATTCACCACCCAAGCTCATTGTATCCCACCTGTTAAGAAACTTTATTGGCCATAGACATTAAGTTGAACCAAAGCCCTTACTTCCATGTGATTCTCGGCTTCGTAACACGACGATTCACACCGAGGTGAAGCTTTCCGCAGTATCACGATGAGACATTACTTAGTAATATTTATCTATCTAGCAGGAACAATAAATGATGACGATACTTTCCATAAAAGCACGAATGAGCTACAGAAGTCGACAAACCGTGAACGAGTGAATACGCACCTGTCTCGTGATCCACGCGAATGTTCCAGGCGAAACAGTGTAACCACCAAGCGCTTCTCCATGCCCCGGTGCCGGGTCGAAACCCGCAGAAATCAAAATGATCTCGGGCTGAAATTCGTGTGCGATCGGAAGCACCACACAACGAAATGCAGCCAGATATTCCGCATCACCAAATCCGATTAACGAGCGTTGCTGCGCGGAATCCACTCGTTGCGCGGCATCGGAAAAATGAGAATTGGTGGAGCTTAGAGATGATCGAATGGATTGGGACAAGCACAGGGAGCATAACGGGCTACTTCCAGCACTGCCCAACGGAGCAGTACCTCTGGATCGTAAGCAAGAACACGAGTGAGTGCTTGTGGCTGAATGTGATGAATTTGAGGAGGCCACATCCGATCGAAGGAACTCGACTTGTTTTTGGTATTCTGGATGCGACGACTTCATCCGGGCGCAATACTGTGCAATGGAGGTTTGGAAAAACGGTTACTACGGATGGGCGTTTTGGGAAATGTATAGAGAATTAAAAATCAACTGACCTGTCGCCAAAGTTCCCGTCGAGCTCCTGCATCGTAAGGCAGGGTGGAAATTTCTTGTTGGAACGAGGGAGTCTCCCAGGCGATATTAACCAACTGTTTCGTACTGGAATGAATCCCATCATCAACGCGACAGGGCGTGTCGGCAATCGACCCAGTACCTGGGAAGAAGGTACCCCTATCAAATCGATGGATGCTCACGTAGACAACACCCGGATGTTGTTTGGTAACAAACTTGGTTCCATTCCCGTGATGAATATCCCAATCGAGGACGAGAACACGATTCAGCGAACATGTTTGCAGCAAGTAAAGAGCGGCGACCGCGACGGAATTGAAATAACAAAAACCCATCGCGTGGCTAGGCTCGGCGTGATGACCGGGAGGTCGAACCAAGGCGAACCCGTTGCGTAGCTGACGTTTGGCGACCCTGCGTCAAAAAACGAAACGCAATCACCGAAATGAAAGAAAAGAAACAACGAGGGGCGATTCATATATTTGATCCACCAAACTAGTTCAGATGAGCATACTAGCACAGGTGCGAAGATTGAGCAAAGCCGCTAGGGTTTCATCCAAGAAAAGTATAATTTTAGGCGGGGAAAACATACGAGAACCACATAAAGCCTCACGCCAGTATCTGTGTGAAACCACAAGCAGTGCAGTCAGAGACTGTAGATGGACTAAAACACTGTCAGGTAGCCTAGGTCTAGAAAGATATAAATGAAGTGGCAGTGAGACTTCAACGTGTTTCCTCAACTGCAGCTCAACGCCGTTAGCGCAGCAATGTTGTACAGATATAACACACAATTGAAAATTCGTGTACCGAGGAAGCCGTGCATTTTATCTAAACTAGTAGTTGAGGGAATTAATTGTTTGAAACAAGGAGCATTGACTGAATTTCTAAATTGTTGTTTTTTTTCAATAAAAGAGGACGGGAATTCGCCTAGCTATCTGATCATAATGTACGATGTTGAATATCGTTTTTAAAACCATCATCGACGAAACATCAGCGATAAGTTTCGCATGGGATTGCGTTGAAGATGAAGCACCTAATGAATTCCACATGTACTTGAGGTGTACACTCCTGATCAACAGAATAGTTTTGAGGCACACAACCCACCATCGGGGATACGAAACGCAGTCACATAAACGGATCACATCGAGTTTAATGCGGTTGTTAATTAGTCAATCCGGGTTATGATCCAACCGAGATGTGGCGGAACAAAAAAAATTCGGAACATGTGCAAAGACAAAGGAAGTTAAATTGAATGCCAACTGGAATACGTAGAAGAAATAGTAGGGATTCAAATTAAGATTTACAGATGATTTACATTTCTATAAAAAATGTTTAAACAATTCAAGAAATCTTATGCACGTGGGGAATAGTGCAGACTGGGCTTGACAGCATTTACTTGCATTGGAATAGACAAATGGACCAGACAAATAAATCAACCGATCCTGTGAGTTGACATCCTCTAGGTTTACCATAGAAGGGTTAATAGTGAGACAATGCACGGATGTGCAATCGTGCAGCATTTCTGTGCTGTATGACCAACATAGTGCTAAATTGATTGGCCAACGGTAGTGAGCTGCATGCTTAAACACACTGGAGTCTCACTACCATTTCCTGTTCATTTTTCTTCCTCATATCTGTCTAGGCCTGGGCAACCTGACAGTATCTTAGCCCACGTGCAGTCTCTGACTGTGCGGCACTTTGCCTGGATCAGGCTTGTGCTGTCATACCACATAATAGTGAGACAAACTACCGATATTGGATGGAGTAGCACTTGATCGGCTACCAACCTTGACCTGACGAAGCTTCCGTGTTAGAAGCGAAACGTTGATTATACACAGCTTCAACCGATTGCCCCAAAATTCGGTTTTATGTAATCCATCTCTGGTGGCAAACGTAGCGATACACAAAAGTTGACATGTGATGAAAACGTTCATCATACAGAAGAAACGTGAGTAAGGAAACGTACTTGTGGGCCAAACAAAGCATCTGACCCACGGCCAATCTAGCAGCACGAGCAGTAGACTTGGGATTCCAAACCGTGTCCGAATCTACACCCACGCCACCGCATGTAAGTTTGCACAAACGAGGATGGCCTTGAATGTGTTGCGATGAATTGGAGTCAAACGAAGGAGAATAGGGGTCAGAGTTTCCCGGGCCGACTGGACTGCAATACATTTGGACATGCTCTCTCGAGTGGAAAAGGCAAAGTTCATCCTTGAAATGGGAACGACAACAATGTCAATTAGAATGAATGGAGACGCAGTTAGAATATGCGATACGAAGTCTCATGGCCGCACTTACGACCATAAGACAGGTCTTGTTTAGTTCGTCTAAAATAAAGGTATTCAATTCAATTTTAATGGTCTAAAAAGCATATAGGTTTACAAAAAATCACAGAATAATATGGGAACAACGAATAATATAACAAGCAAAAATGGGATTCGGTTGCTTACTAAGCAGTTCAAGAATCAGGTAAAAATTCAAAGTGCAGAAATAGTTTTTGATGGGTGGGATGACAAGTGTAGGTGCATGGTGTTAAGATATATAGTTTATTTCGCTGAACGGCTTTAGGGTCAAAAAAGGCATCAAGACTTTTCTTGCTGAAAATCTGCTGATTTGGTGAGTTTACAACATAATCTGGTAGATTCTTCCAAATAAAACAAACTCGCACAGCAAAAATGTCGTCTACAGTTGAGTCATGTATTGAAGTAAAACAGGAAAAAATGATTTTGTACTATGCTAAATATTCATTGATTTAGTTGCGAGGCAATTGGTTCGTTGAATCAGAACACATTGAAACATGTGAAAGCTTGTACGCGCTAGCAATAAACACAGTGAAATGTTGACACACCTCGCTGGCCATTCGGCCACGAAATAACCGACAGAACCCCATCAGGGGTATTCCCTCGAGGAAGGTGCGAAGAGATTCGAGGCCTAGCTCCAACAGCTTGTCTAAGGCCTGCTTAAAAATCGGACTCTCGTGGGTCGCTTTTAGTTGTTGCAACAAATGGGGCAAATCGGCAGATTGACTCGGAGGAATTCGAAGAGGGGCTGTGGACAAGTGCTCGAGGATTTTCGACACACGAGTGGAACATTCCGGATGCGTGTGGATATCGAATGCGGTCGGGCAGAGACAAGAATGTTGGAGCATGTCCGGATCAAAAGCCAATCCGGTAGACAGACTTTGAGGCGAATCGCCAACAACGTAGTTTTTGGAGCTGAAGCAAAACGAGAAAAGCGAAATGTGATAAACCGAGAAATCATGAGAAACAGATGATAGAACTGACAAGTTCAAAAATCCTCAGATGCTCGATGAAACCAATTGCATATAAAGCACTATATTAATACGAGATCAGTGAATATTATATGAATAACAATAATAATAATGTGCAAATAGCAGGAAAAGGATTGCAGACACCAAATTCGTCTGCACTTGTCAATTGATCTGTGAGGGTGTGGCGTGTGACGCAATCCCTGTGCTGTTTGGTTGGAAACGTGAAGAATGACTGGATGACAGATGAGTTAATGAAAGAGGAGTGTGTGTGTGTGCGTTATATGCGCTGCAGAATACGGTGTTATGCATTCATATGGAACAGTGTGAAGCATGAGATTATTGTGCGGTCCACACGGTTTCACATGAATATATAGTGGGTTTCGGCAAGAACAATCTCACCCACAGCATTCACCGAGGCGATTGATCGGTGTTGGTATGAGCTACTTTTAACGGTCGAAATAGGTACATACACCAACCAGCTTGAACAGAATGCTTCACATTGTTGCACCTAAAGTAATTGGTGAAGAGAAAGTTCATTCCAACTAGTAGGATCAATGTCCAGAGTTGACAAGTGTCGCAAGTATAACGTGACTAAAGTCAAACGGGACGAATTGCTATGTGCTCTACGAATTCACTTATCACTAATTGGCGAGGGGTGATTCAAAATCGATGAGCCAACACATATGAATTAATATACTGGTTTGAACGGTTAGTCTTCGACAATAACGATGGACAACGATGTATGTATGTATGAAAGCACAAGCCTGATTCAGGCAAAGTGCCGCACAGTTAGAGACTGTACGTGTGCCAAGATACTGTCAGGTTGCCCAGGCCCAACACAGATATGACAAAAGAAATAGAAAGGAAAAAGAGCTGCATGCTGAAACACGCTGTAGTCTCACTACCATTTCTATTCTCTGATAGGCAACGATACACTCCAATGAACTGATTTTCGCCCGAAATTCCGCGCAATGTTCTCCTGCTAATGTTCCTGTTTTGTTTTAAGAAAACTTTGTGCTTAGCAACAGAGGACAACATTCGAAGCTCAGGGTGCGCATAGTGTTCACCGAGCTTGTAAAATTGTTGTCGGACCGCAGATATTCAGGACAAAGTTCTTTTGAACGCAATTAACATTGGAGGTTGACCCCAGAGATGAATCATAACACAATCAACAGGTGGGTGACATGTCGCATCAAGTGCCCTCGAAATCCCTGCGGGTTGACCTCGAATAACCTAACAAAATTCATTGCCCCTTGCAATATTGCCGTCTTTCAACCAATGGATATTCAGATACCTTTGACAAAAGGAGGTTGTACGTTAACGATTGATGATAAACTTATCTCTACAATATGATAAGAATGAATTCACACTGCGGTTTTCTGCTCAATATAAACCGATTATTTAAGCATTAAAACAGCGGTGATATTTTGAATATTTTCGATCAAAGCTTTTTCGTCGTCAAAATAAAGGTGTGCTCTATGGACGCGAATAAAACAAAAGTGGAATTCGAACAATTTCGGAACCCGCTTAAACAAAAGATGGGGTGAATAATTCCGGCTTTGAGGCCATATCTACACGTTACAAATTTGGCAACAAACATCGGCGGCCGTACATCGCAGAATCACATTTGGATAGAGATAAAAGACCTGGTGGAAAAGGATAAAACTTTTGGCTGTTGAGCAGCAGGATACGTGGGTGGCATAGCCGGCTTCCATAATATCATTGAATCATTCCGGCCCACACGAGTCGACCAGAGACAGGCATGTAGCAGATCGTCATCCAACCTTCTAACGACGTGGACATACGCAGTATGGTATGAAAGCATAATCCTGGACCAGGCAAAGTGCCGCATAGTCAGAGACTGCACGTGGGCTAAGATACTGCCAGGTTGCCCAGGCATAGACAGAGGGGGGGAAAAGAAATGGTAGTGAGACTCCAGTGTGTTTCAGCATGCTACTCACTACCTTTGGCACGATGTTAGCCGCACAGCACAGAAATGCTGCACGATTGCGCATCCGTGCAGTAACGGCTTACCTACATACTCGTTTAAAGTTGACACTCAGGCCTTCAATCGGCTGTCTTGTGGCTGTCACCAATTACGAGAAGGTATGATTCACTAATGCTTGCTCCATGATCAAGTCGATGAGATAGTTAAACAAAACTGACGATAAAGAACAACTTCGCCTGACTGTTATGTGCAAAGAAAACTTTAGGGAGATTCTTCATCGAAGACAAACTCCAATCTTGGTAGAGTTTTAATAAGCTGTTAACAGGATAACGTTTTATGATATCACACCCGAAAGAACACATATAGCATCTTGCGGTGATCCGAATTAGCAGTAACGTTGCAAACAGCAGAGGAGCATATAAATTTATCTCAACAATTGGGCAGCGGTAGGATGATAGACGTACCTCAGTCAGTTGGGAAGGCTTCAGTCCCGCAGATAAAAAGCAATTATTGGAAGTGGAAGCCCTATATATATGTATGTATGTATGAAAGCACAAGTCTGATCCAGGCAAAGTGCCGCATGGCTAAAATAGTGTCAGGTTGCCTAGGCCTAGACAGAGTGGAAGCTGTAACACATCAACGGAGACTTCAACAAATGTCATGGAGATTCCGTCCTATCCTGGTGAGTCATCTTTCTCCATCAATCGTAGAACAATCAAAATCGCGTAGTTCAATAGGGCATCACTATTACAAGGCAGCTGCAGCTCTATACTAACGTAGTGATATGTGTGATGATAGTTTAAAGACACGTGAGTATCTGGCGGAAGTGCCCAATCCACCTAGCTGTCCTACAATCGAGATCAAAGATCAGCTGCCGTGAAGAAACAGCTTTCAGATACGATACTAATAAAACAAAACAATCTTCCATAGCCTCCCATATTTGTTGCAGTCAATATTGCAGATTACGTTATAACTGACAATTGTTATGTATGGATCGTGTAGCCGCTCTCTTGATTGAGTAGAAAGGTGAGCAGGGTCAGTTGATGGAAAAGGTATTGGAATAGCGCAGTCAGAATAGTGACTTTGTCTGGGCAATCACATCGATCAAACTGCTTCGGAACCTCATATATGAGCTTTTATCGCTAGCTGGGGTTTCTCCTAGGGATTTTTCCATTGATAGATCAGCAGTGGAAATCGGAGATTCGCGCGAACAAGTGTGATCAGTGCCCATTTAGTACCGTATGGCTTAGTGTAAGGCACTAAATACATCCAGTGAGAGCGAATTATAATACAATCACGCTGATCCGCCCGCCTGCCATCAATCGACAAAGGCGTGACCAAGTGTTCTCTAGAATGTCGGAATTCAGTGATACAAGCACGTAGGTGGTTGCAGTTCGCAACTCAGTTAAGCGAGTGCTATTTTCAAAATCCTGATTATGCAGCATCTGCTGACCCAATGCGCGCACCCCAATCACTGCCCTATAATGATAAGTCGCCCCAGTAACTCTAACAAAAATTGAATATGGTTATGGTGTGATGAGTTATTAACTCATCTTTACTTCCTATACATATCTCATGCCTCCCTTTGTCTATTACAGCTACTGTACTCCTGTTCTATAAGATTAAAGCATTTCGAACGGGCCTTTGTCTCCTTCATTCTCAGAACGTTTGCGTCTATACCACAGTACATATCGAAACTGTCATTTTGAATGTTGACCAGAATATAACTTCGTGGCACACAGAGAAACAATAGTAATATTGAGAGTACCAGAGAGCCGACTTTAATTCTCGGGGTCATATGCACACACAGTAGGAGCGCTTGTTATACGTTCTGCACGGATGTGCAATCGTGCAGTATTTCTGTGCTGTTCGTCTAAAACCGTGCTAAATTGATTGCTCAGAGGTTGTGAGCTGCATGCTGAAACAGGCTGGAGTTTCACTACCATTTCCTGTTCTTTTTCTTTCTCATATCTGTCTAGGCCTGGGCAACCGGACAGTATCTTCGCCCACGTGCAGTCTCTGACTGTGCGGCACTTTGCCTGCATCAGGCTTGTGGTCTCATACCATACCATACTTGCGCAAAAGGTTGCAGATAAACAATTGCAGATGTATGCAGCCTGAAGATTGGCTAGTTGTTGGCAATAAGCCGGCAAGTAGTAGATTGCACCGAATACGATGAAAATACACAGGGAAAAGCAATCGTTCACTAGGCCACTAAATTGAAAAACAATGGGCACAAACAACTTATACCGAAGTTTATGGAGAAGCCGATAATTTGACCTGTTCCAAGAAAAGAACAAAATTCAGAGCAGGGTGCGTAAATTACAACGGATTGACAAACTGGTGCTCAGTCTAGCATCAATAGAACGATCAACTTCGTGTGGGATAGTGATTTTGACAGCGAGCAAACAGATTCCGATGTTGTTGTCTATCGATGTCGTACGTAAACAATGTAGCATTTTTGGCTACAAGGAAGAGAGATTGGTCGTGAAAACTTGAAACAACCATACTTTAGTGGTACACAACTATTTTCATCACTACTTTTGATATGAAAGTGATCCAATAACCAATTAGTGAGTATGGGAAAAATGTATCGCCTACCTGGAAAGCCAATCTTCGACGGGAAGCTTCGCCCAGGCGTCCGGAATATCGGTTCCGTCGGCCATGATTGGGTGTTGGAGCTTAGCTTGCGGTGTCGAGGTATTCCGGGTCGTGTGTGACTGAGATCCGTTTGATTTTTCATCGGGCTCCCAATCCATGGACATATCGGTACAAATACCGAGGGAACCTGTGGTGGAGACGCGATGCTTGACCGGGAGAGCAGAGGACACAGCATGACGATCATTGAGCATCATCTCCGTTAAATCTGGGGGGGAATGTATTAACGGGACATGGGTTATAATGATTGCCATATCCTGTGATTCGAGAAGTGAATTTAGTACGCTAAAAGGATGTGCAAACTGAGTGATGAACCGATAAAGAATACCCTCATGGTAGACATCGCAGCTTTAAAATGTAAACAAACGCTTTCGAGACAACTGTTTGGCAGTGTATTCAAAGGTGGTACTTCATATAAACATCCCAGCAGGTTTCGTTTTTGGAATATGTTGCTTAATATCGGGCGATATTTACGAAACCTACTCAAACTGAAAAATTAGTATATACAATTGCATGTATCACAAATCAGGCAACGCCCGCCCATACAATGCTTAAAATATAGATTGTTTGGCAGGAGCGATACCTCATATAACGCTAGTTCCATCCTACGTTTGTCTAAGCCTACTCAACACTGTTGATATATCTGGGTATACAATGAACCTCATGTTCGAATCGCTTTGAGCGAAATAAGTTATACTACCGGCGAATGAACGTGAGCATGCAAGTGCCCAACAAAAATCCGGTATCGAAATGAATCCAGCAGCAGATCGAGTACAAAGGAAAACGATCAGGTAGAAGCGATACAACCACCTTCGACTAAAATTGAAGGGACTTCAGTTAATTGAAAACACTTGTAAACCATCTTCTGCCAGGCACGGGAACTATGGACATACAGTTGCAGATAACGTCATTATTGCAAATTAACCTCACCAAGTGTTCTAGGCGTTGGGCACAACACTTTTGCGCGGCACTAACAAGCACTTACCAAAGACAATCCCCGATTATACGTGAGCTTCAGTGTGGGGGACGTTAAGCTAAAACTCACTGATATCTTGTCAATTGCATTGTGGTTGAGCATTGTGTTAAACGCTCGATGTCAAACCGCACACATAAAGCTTAACGTTTCCTAACTTTCGTCTGCACGGATGTGCAATCGTGCAGTACTTTGTGCTGTGCGGCTAACATCGTGCTAAATTGATTGGCCAGAGGTAGTGAGCTGCATGCTGAGACAGGCTGGAGTCTCACTACCATTTCCTGTTCTTTTTCCTTCCTCATATCTGTCTAGGCCTGTGCAACCTGACAGTATGTTCGCCCACGTGCAATCTCTGACTGTGCGGCACTTTGCCTGAATCAGGCTTGTGCTTTCATACATCATAACTTTCGTTATTGATTGCGTCGTCGAGGTACACAATAAATGACGAATACGCAAACCGACAGTGAGTGGTAGACAACTTATGATTGGGAAAATTTACCGCGTTACCAGGGCAGTCATTTGCAAACGGGTGTTCAGATTACATTCCTTTGGTTTAAAGGAAATGCTGATTTGTGTTCATTTGCGAGGGTACAGTTGAATTTCGAAAATGGATTCTGACTACTTCTGACCATGTTCATTACTATTAGAGCTCAGTGGTAATAAGGAGAAAAAGACTGATGGTTAGTCAATGACCAGTTTCAATCGAACGAAGGACTTCCTGCTGCGCTAGACTATAGTTATTATCTGGCGACAAACAACATGAACCACCTAACAGCTGGTTAAAAATATATACGAGATGTATGAAAGCACAAGCCTGATCCAGGCAAAGTGCCGCACAGTCAGAGACTGCACGTGGGCTAAGATACTGTCAGGTTGCCCAGGCCTAGAAAGATATGAGGAAGAAAAAAGAACAGGAAATGGTAGTGAGACTTCAGCCTGTATCAGCATGCAGCTCACTACCGGTGGCTAATCAATTTAGCACGATGTTAGCCGCACAGCACATAAATGCTGCACAATTGCACATCCGTGCATGAGATACGAGATGTAGTTGAAAGTAAGTCATCGCATGTGATTATTATAAAACACAAAAACAAAATACAAGAAGGCAGGTTACACCACCTCCTGATGGTATAGGCTTTCGCTAGTTTAATTGTTGAGGAATTATCATTATTTTTCCACAAAACTGATCAGATCCGTCGAAACCTTTTGAATTTCAGATTCCCGATTCTGATTGGTCTATTTTGCCGGCCATATTGTTTTCGCAAAAATAGAGTATAAATATAGGCGAGCCGTAGCCTAGCCTGCCCTTTGGTCGCAGATGGTAAAAGCACTTTACCTGAAAAGTCTGCCTTTGCTCTTGATACACGTAGTGTCGGGTCTAGTTAGGTAAGTGACTAATAGTATAAAAAGTTTTCGGTGTTAAACATTCAAGTAATCATTACTTGGGTTCTGCTCCGGTGCCATATCACATTATTTGTAGAGAAGCTTAAGTATCTTGGTTCAGTCTTCTACTGTAGGTTGTGTTGTTAACGTTATGGGTGTAGGCACCGCTTCCCAGTTTGTTTGTGCTTACTCTTTTATAGAAGCCGTAGCAATTTAAGTCTCGCCCTTCCCCATCTTTTAGGATTTTACTTTCATGGTTGTATGGCAGTTAAGCATTCGGTACGTGCTACCGGTGTAATGCTGTCTTTGATGATGATGATGATGATGATGCAAACAAGAATAATCAAAAGGAATGGTCACACTTTCACACGGATACAACCGCAGCTCATGAAAGCACGACCACACAGACACGACACGCGCTTACACGAACGCATTTTCCATTCCAAAGCACTGCGTTCCACCGCGGAGTCTTCGCTTGCACTTGACTCAAGCGGAGGTCGTGAGGTATGGCGCAAAACCGGCGTGTGCTAAATAAGAACGACAAGAAAAATGTACAAGAACACAAACGATGAAATAAATAGCAGTAACCAGCTGTTGTGGTGGCAACAAACCTTACGGCACACTGCGTCGTGAAATATGCATCCGTTAAAAAAACCAAAAAAGCACAATCAATCGTTGTTAGAAAACTTGTTCAGGCCAGATTCGCGACAGAGGAATCGGTGCACAAATAGATTGGGGAGAGCGGTGCTCATTCTCGTTCTCGATTGAAACTGATCTACCATTTACATTCGGTTCCGTCGAGGAAACTATTTTTTGCCGAGTAAGATTGCACTGACAGAAACGATCGAGCGATGAATGATGAAAAGTATAGTGCTACGACGACTTGTTTCGAGTTGCCAGGTAGAAGATTCGCATCAGTTCACCCACTCACTCACTCAGTCCTCTCCGTGCCTGGTGACACATGAGGCAAAAACAACTTCACGCCAGTGGTTCGCGTTCCAACGTTTTGCGTCAAGTTTCCTTGGGCCGTCCCCTTTTTCGTTTACCTTGCGGACCCCAGTGAATGGCTACTTTCGTATGCGAACTGGGATCCATCCGAACCATCTCCACCGTCGTCTTTTGACTACGATAGATACCACCTGCAAACCAGTTTTTCGCAGGAGCTCTTCATTCGAAATGGTGTGTGGCCAAAAAATCCGTAGAATCCTTCTCAAGCACTTAGTTTGAAACACGTTCATTCTGCGCTCAATGGCAGCGGTCGTCTTCCAGCATTCCGATGCATACAGCAACACACTCAGAACGTTGCTCTTGAAGAGTCTGATCTTCGTGTTAATGCTGAGAGCGGAGGATTTCCAAATGGAATTCAGCATGCAGAATGCTTGGTTCGCCTTCCCGATCCTTCTCCTGACCTCATCTTCACAGTCACCATTTACAGTCAGTTTGCTCCCAAGGTAGACTGTATCTGTAACCTCACTGAGCGGTTGACCGTCCACGAACACTGGTGGTTGCTCCGGAACATTCTTCCGCATTACCTCCGATTTGCCAGCGTTAATTTCTAAACCCACCGTCTTGCCAATTTCGGATAGTCGATCGCTCTTGCTCTGGATGTCACTGATCTTGCACGCCAAGAGGGCAACATCATCCGCATAGTCCAGGTCTTCTAGCGGTCCCGCTGGGGTCCATGGAATGCCTGCTGCCCTGCCATCGGTCACCTGTCTCATAATCCAGTCTATTGTTAGGGAGAAGAGTATCGGTGAGAGGATACATCCTTGCCTCACTCCCGTACGAACTTCAAACTTCTCAGTGAGCATTCCATTGTGAGCGACTTGGCATTCAAACTTCTCATAAAAGGTTTTTATGAGATTTACTATATTTGATGGTATACCATAATGACGGAGGATTTTCCATAACACTGGTTGGTGAACGCTATCGAAAGCCTTCTGGAAGTCGATGTAGGCCACACATAGCTCTGCATTCCATTCATGTGTCTGCTCCAGGATCTGACGGAGGACAAAGATTTGGTCAATGCAAGATTTTCCTTTCCTGAACCCGGCTTGCTCGCATCAGTTCGCGTACCGCAAAAATCGTTCGACAGTAGACGCACTCGCGTTGCTAACTGACCGTGTATCCCGGTCATTGGATTCGAAATCAAAAGCGGTGCAGGTTTGTTTTCTTGATTACACCAACGCTTTTAATAGTGTTATCAGAAGTTCTTTGCTAAAAAAACTTCATGATTGTGGTGTACCCCTAAACCTAGTTCACTGGATAGCGTCCTATTTTAAGGACCGCGTGCAGTATACTGCCGTGAATGGTAAAATCTCCAATTCTGTAGCGATTTCTCGCGGAGTTCTGCAAGGCGCAATATTTTACCCCTTCTTATTTTCTATCTACATTTCTGATCTTCCTTGCTTTCATTCCACTATTATTCTAAAATATGCTGATGACGTTGCTGTTGTTTTTGACCACCATAGAAGTCTCCTACATCTGAATTTATTATCAATAACATTAGCCAGTGGTCATCCTCACTCGGCTTATCGTTAAATCCTCAAAAATGCAAAGAGGTAATATTTTCAAACTTGGCTACGCGTAGTCAACGTATCGTCCCGTATGCAAGAACTGAGAAATTCAAAAATTCTTTTATTCCTTACCTGGCTCGATATTTGGTTGATCATACAAAATTTATTCTCGATTTGAGGAAGAAACTGACAGTATAATAACTAAAGTGGGATCATCCTTATTTGACATGTCTTTTTTTATAAAAATGTACATTTTATTTCGTGTGGTCGAATTAATAGTATCGCTGAAAATTCGTGTACTCGAATAAAGCCATTTTTCTACTTCTTCTTCTATGGTTCATGCTCCCCACTTGGAGCTCTCTTCAAGTTGTGGTTGTTTCGTTATTTGTGTTGTGCGTAATAAACACCTTTAGTGTTGTGGGATACGTGGGTGAATGCGATTAGCGTTGGACCGGTTGACCTCAGGGATTAATCGAGGCACAAACGAAGTGCGTACGTGCAATGCAGAGGGGGGTGTAATGTAGTGATTGTTGGACCGATCAAACGGAAATGTGACAATCGGCGCCTGTCAATTGTTGACCTGAAATGGCCAGAAGCAATCATTTCCGGCTTGTCTACTCCACCCGCTACACTGGTGCCGAAGGGTGACGTTTCGCGTCTCATTCGAGAGCCCGTGATTAGCACTCATCGCTAAGGCACTTCGAACCTCCACATTAAGGGCTGGGCGACACGTTGCATGAATCCAGGTTGTGATTTCGTGAATACATGCATTCTGAAATCAGCCTTTTCGGTACCCAAAGGTACATTCGATGACCAGTGATATTCCAAGGACTTTAACATAACTAAACATTGTATTCACTGGGGATTGATATACTTTGTCGCGGATAAACAAAAAAAACAAAGACAAGTTCGACAAAGTAAAGTTTGAAATCGACGTACCGGGGTCACTTGAAGGGAGTTGACAGTTTCTGCCGTTTCAGACGCTTCACCAGATGATGATGCAACGCGATTTATGCTAGTTGCGGCCAGATGAGCAGAGCCAATCGTTTTGGAACACGACGAAGCTAATTCCGACGATAGATTCAATGGATTGGCGGTCGGTAAAGGAGTTTGACGCGATGCGACGGTGGACGCAGGGTTGGATGAGACAAATAGGTCTGGGTGATTCATGACAAGTTGAGAAACAATTCGCAAAGGCCAAGGATTCTGGAAAAGAAATTTTTTAGCGAGGACAGTGAGTCGCTTCTAGGAAACGCAGCTTGTGGCGCAAGAACTGAAGCAACACAAAATTGGCTTTACAAAAGTGATGTTTCAAATTAAAATTGAACGACAGGCCGAGTGTAATGAGATCACGCGCGCTGTCGGCTAAGACAAAAGGTAAACCAGTAATTTGAAATTAGTGGATAACAGGTCGACAGTATAAAGGCAAGTGAAATAGGCATTCAGCAAAGTGAAGAAGCAGAAGCTAGGGCGCGAAAATAAGATGCCGTAATTTAAAAGATTCAGCCACAAATAGGGATCAGATTCGTTAGACTGAGTGTATTGTGGTACTCACATCCCCATCCCTCACATAACAGTGAGATTGTATTTGAAAGTTAGTCTGAATAAGCCAAAAGGGAGAACGCGCATTCGACATCAGTTTCATACAGTGGCATGAATGGCTTTGATGTTTGAAGAAAACGGTATCTGGAGCCGGAAATATGTCTACCCGATGTAAAAGGTGTATCCGAAACTATTCGTAAAATTTTAAATGCAACCTAGAGTAACATATAAATGTTGCGTCTTTCTGTTCCGTCAATATCGCCTTCCACACTGTTTTTCTGACCTGTCATTATCCTATTGCTTTACGGACCCTTTTGCTTATTTTGACCTTGATTTACTGCGCACAATTTGTCGCAATCTCGATTGCGTGGGACGTTCGGACATTGGAACTTGATTTGATTTTTGACTCGTGTACGTAACTTGGTACGTACTCGATATTGTTTTGACATTGACCCGGATTGTAACCCGGCTAACCCCAATAATTGAGGTATGTTTTTATTATATTTTATTGCCTCAATACAGTACCGCTTTTATAGACAAATCCTCGTTGGGTTCTGATATACCTGGGGATTTAGCGCGTCACTCAACTTGGGACGTTTCATTGATTGTGAAATACAATCAAAAATAAAAAGGTAACACTTTTCGTCCGACTTTGGTGCAGCCCGAGGATAAGTTACCGTTACAAATTGTGTTTATAGAATCACATGGAAAAGATTGTTACGGTGTATATTGGACAGATTGCCATAGAAATTCACATGAAGATTGCAGAAAACAATAAGTGCAATAAGATACGTCAACAGGATGTGAGGGCGCATTAGACATGAATCAAGGATTCAGCATTAGGTGAACACGTGCTGGACACAGGTCACCATGTGGACTTTGACAATGTAGATGAACTGTTGAGTAGCATTAAGCCTTATATTGAACCCGGGCACGCGGAGGCAGTTGAACACATGCGGTTAACAAGATGGACGGGGCTGGAATATACACAATATCGCACTCGGCGCTGCGTTGGACACATTAATTAGGGTGAAATTCTACATATTTTTTTATTTAAATGAGCTTTGTCTAATTGTGACACGTTTAGGCGTGCGTGTGTGAACCAGTGTCAGTTGACCTTGGCGGAAAGCTTCTCGACTTGGACTGTGCTGATGATATAGTTCTGCTCTTCGATTCGTACACAGATGCACAGGCGATACTGAGCAAGCTATCTAGTATTGTGCCCGCATTTGGAATGCGTTTTGCACCCTCTAAGTGCAGTGTTCTGCTGCAGGACATCGGCTTATCAAACAGCAATTTATTACTTGACAATCAGGTGCTTGAAATTGTAGATCGCTTTACGTATCTCGGTAGTTGTATCAATAATTCTGCATCGTTAGATGACGAGGTCTCGGAACGCATTTCTAAAGCGACCGTAGCATTCCGCAAACTAGGTCACCTCTGGCGTCAGAAAGGACTGTCTCTGTTACTCAATGGTAGGGTCTATAAAGCGACAGTTCAGGCTGTGTTACAGTATGGGTGCAAAACCTGGACCCTACGTAAATAACACATTCAGCGTCTCCAAATATTTGACAACCGATGTCTCCGCAACATTCTAGGAGTTAGCTGTTTCAATCGCATACGCACCGATGCTCTCTGAAATAAGTTGTTGGGTAGTAATGTTGATATAGAGAAGCAAATCAACCTGCATAGGTTACGCTGGTTGGGTCACGTTTTGCGGATGCCGGACCACCGACTTCCGACTTCAGATTCTTTTTGCGACGCAACATTCTGATTGGCGTAAATCTTGGGGTGGCCAAACCGTCATATAGCATAAGCAATTAAAGACACTTAATAGTAACCTTTCCAAAGTCGGCGCAGCGCGTCTTCTAGACTGGTGTCCCCGCGATCAGATATCACAATGGCTAGTTACGCTTCAGAATATGTCCCGAAACCGTGTTCAACGGTGGTATAAGCATCTTCTTGTAGTGTTTGCTTAACCTTGTATGTTGTCAAGCGGAGTGACGAGAAAAGCTTTTTATGATGAATGACAGTGAAAGCCGCAAGGAAGCTGCCATGCTGATGTCGCTCTACTCGTTCATGAAACTTGTTTGAATGTATGTTCCATTCGAGGTGTAGGCACCTCTACCCAGTTTGTTTGTGCTTACTCTTCTATAGAATCGTTAGCTATTTAAGTTCCATCCTTCCCCGTTTTTTATGATTTTACTTTTTCATGGTTGTGTGGCAGTTAAGCATTCGATACGCGCTACCGGTGTAATGCTGTCGGTGATGATGATGATGCATGGAACGGCAAGTTCACAAATTAAGCTAACGTACTAATAAACTCCAAGCCAACCAGCAAAGCAGAGCAGATTACAAGCGTGTAAATTATTATACGGTCAATTGAGAATAGTGCGTGGCAGAGCTTGTTACGGCAACACTTACCCGTAAGAGAGCGAGCGAAAAGGCTGCCTGATAAAATGATTCACAAGTAAGGTGTGTGGTGCCAATGATAAGTATAATTAAGTAAATTCAAAAAGGGTAGCTGATCGACTCAGATGATTTGTGAGCAATGGATTGAATGAAATGTTAAAGTAATAAATAGAAAGTAAGCGAATGTGTTCAGAGCTAGAAACAGGATGCACTACCTAGAATATATTATTGTTGGCCTCGTTCGGACGATGTCGGCAAAGGATGTACATCGCAAACGCATGATGGTTTCATGCTCCGCAGCTTTAAGAAGGATTAATCTGTCTGATTAGGAGGTGATAATCTCTCACGCAGCGCTCACAGTAATAGGCAGCACACGGTCGATCGGAGTCAGTTGCTACGAGACTCCCTAGGACAGCTGAACACTGATTTTAATAACGCGACCAGATGGTTTGACCACTTCAGTCACTCGTCCGAGAACCCATTGACCACCAAAACCACACAGGACAATGTAGCTATTCAGCCAACCAACATAAACGATGGAGTAAGCACATTCGTGTGTTAGAATATCGCAGGTTGTAGAGATTAGGTATTCACACACACTCTCAAATTAATTTGCTATAGGAATAAAGCGAAGGTAATCGGAGAATCGTTCATTCTGGAGCCAAGCGATGCGGTTGCACGACAATTATCGTTGCAGCACAACTGGAAGGAAATCGTGATGATCACACCGGGGTAAAGAAAAACAACGCGAACACTCGAATGACGAAAATCAATTGTTCATGAGCAACCAAATAATCAATAATAATTTTACAGCCTCGGTCTGTTATAGCCGCTTACTTCGAACAGATTCGGTGCCGAGATCGTCTTCCGGATATCATAACCACCAAGGGACGAGTCGGCCGAAGAACATACCCCCTTGGAAAGCATACTCAGCTGTTCAATCATCTCTAGAACAGCACGATCTGGGATTTGTGGCATCGGGGATTCTGTGCCGGTGTATCCCATATTAGAGGTCGTGAATTCTCCGGGGGCTCCTGAAACGAACAGGGATGAAAGAATGGAAAATTTGAAACACAATTACTTGACTTTCATTTCATCAAGTGATAATTTTGCATTAAAGTGAGTATAAAACTCAAGGGCGGGAGAGAATGTTGTTTGATAAGTGCCGGGTAATTTTAAGATAAAAAAGATGGTTACATCTAAACGCGAGCAACATCTAACTGAAAACAAACAGCAGTATGTCAAAACGAAGTAAATGGGGATCGAAATGGTGGCCCCGACATTAAAACGCACAATATCATTATTTCGAAGCGACTAACTTCGAAGTTTTGCATTATGTGATATTCATGGTAATCATCATCATCACCGACAGCATTACACCGGTAGCATGTACCGAATGCTTAACTGCCACACAATCATGAAAATGTAAAATCCTAAAAGACGGGAAAGGGTGGGACTTAAATAGCTACGGATTCTATAGAAGAGTAAGCACAAACAAACTGGGAAGAGGTCCATGAACCTCGAACGGAACATGCATTCAAACAAGCTTGATGAACGGGTAGAGCGATATCAGCATGGCAGCTTCCTTGCGGCTTTCACTATCATGCATCATACCAAGCTTTTCTCGTCACTCCGCTTGACAACACACAAGGTTAAGCACAAGCTTTAAGAGTATACGCCCGTATATCGCTTAATCAAAACAAAGAATTTCAATCAATGCCATTCATGGAATCACCGCACTTACACCCCAAAACCGGTTGCTAGCTGTTAGCCGTCATTCGTGGACTCAGTTACAGTGAGAGGTTGTCATAGCCGGGGGTGGCAGTGGGGATAAGCTCCCACTGTTTATAAAATGCTCTCATATGGCACGCGTCTCAAATAGCCTCTGACAACAAAGTCCAGCTTCTGGCCTGCACGAGTGGCTCCCCGAGCCCGGCGGAACTGCTTCTACCAACAGGAGAAGGGGCGAAGGCGAGTCACTGGCGCCTGAAAACCAGTTTGCTTCGGGCAGATGGAGCTCGTTAGCCTGGGAGGGCATTTTATCTAAGGGAAGGAAAACCCTGATTTTAAACCTCCGCTGCCTTGCGGGATACCCGATCGCGGGAAAGGCTTCGGGAGAAAACCCTGAGGAAAAACCTGGAACAGAGTCTGGTAGACCACCTCTTTCTGGCACCTCCCTGCTGCCTTGCAGGTCGCACTTGGTTGTGCAAAGGCTAGAGAAGCTGACTCGAACAAACGCCGAGTGGTGCTGGGGACGCCGCTTTGTACCCGAATCCCTAAGAACCTTCGTTGAAGCCGACTCATCCTCCAGGAGGAGATAGTCGCACAAAAGTAAGTAAGTAAAGAGGTGGTAAAGTAACAAATAAAGTCTTACTTTTTCGCACGTTCATAAGCCGTGCTAACTTACTGAGCAAAGAGGGATCCGCCGAATCGGCACTGTGCCATCGTGTGGTTGCTTCGATAAAGTTTCGCGATTCATAAACAAGTGAACCACTACCAGTGTTGGATTTAGCCGGGTGATACTCATCCACTGAATTGTCAGCAGCTTCGCTGCGTCGCCGACGGTTTAGCACATGAGCTTTAAGACGTTGTCTGACCTGCAATGAGAAAAAATATTCACGTTTCCACGGTAAAACGTAGTCGAATATTGAATGACCGTTAATAAAATCAAACACGATCGTGACCATCGTATTTGTGAATGAAGCAAAAAGATGAATTCAATGTGAAATTTGTCAGACTATAAAGACACAAAAACTGCGGTGAAAACAATGCACTTGATTACATCACTCAAGCACCAGTGTGAGGTAGGGTTGGGCTGGGAGTGGATTAGCGTTTTACGGCAGTGTACAGCTTGGGAACGAGACCTGTATTCAATTATGCATGATGTCCGTGTTTGGTTTTTGAAGCAAGACGCACAATCAAAACGACGTATCTACAAAATTGTTGATTAATCAAGATTTTTTCAAATATACATGACCTTGTGAGCGCGAACGCAAATAATGCGCGAGCGAGATTTAGTGCAGTGTGCATTGCATAAAGGAGATAGAAGTTAGTTGGGCGGATCGGTTGGGACAACAGCACATCGTGCTGAGGTTGCTCAGAAGGATTTCAAAAGTTCTACTTCAAAATACTATTCAAGTGGTAAAAAACCGTATTGATGAGCGCAACACGTTTTGAATAACGTTAGACTGACCATCAGAAATATGTGAAGAAAAACAGCGACTCAAAATCAGGTTCGCTTTTGAAGAAAGAATTCTATTTCAAGCAATCAAAGCATTTTGTCATTACTCGAGTCACGCTTCGTGATAGCGCCGAGGCAAGATGAGGACAAACAATGGAAACAATAGAGGTTCAGTGTGTTGCAAAAACTATGGTATGCGTTCATTAAAAACAATACAGTCAAAAATATCACCTCAATCACAACATCTAAAAATAGACCAGGAAAGATTCCAAGCAAAAATATAATTCTAGAAACAGCAGCAAAACAGATAGAATAGAATGGTCGTAGTTGGACCGAAAGCACACAAAACAAAACTTATGATTTCGATGGAGCAGAGCAAAGAATGACACACGGACAGACAGACAGACAGACGTGTTGAGAGAGCAGATGCTCCGTAAAAAAGACCGGGCCAAAACGATAGACATGCCAAAACCCTGGAGACATTGGAAAGTTAGAATTAGCATTGAAGCTGCGATGCCCAACACAAACCGGTCGAACGGAGCGTAACGGAAGGAAAATTGAAATCGGGGTGAGGTTGGAAATAGAGCGAAATTGAACGTAATTGAAGGCGAAATCAAATCAGTCTGATTGCAGCATATACGGCCAGGATCGAGCGAAATTGCTGTCAACACAATAAACGGATACCGAAAGAATGGCACGATTCAAGATGAAAAGATGCCGTGTCGATTTCAACATTGTTCCACTAATTCTACAAAAGGTGACAGAAAATCTTGTACATCGTTTTCAGCGTAACAGAGCTTGTCATATTAAAGACAAACGGTTGTCTGTATTTCCGTTTCAAATACAAAATTGTACTTCAATGGGGAATAATTAGATTGTAGCAGGCATTCTCATGTTGAGCGGTTGCCAACCCCCCTACTCTTGATGAGCTCAATAGGGCAATAAACCGCTTAGCGAATGGGAAGGCCCCTGGGAATTACACATCAGCTCATCAAATGCTGTAGAACAGCAATATTACAGCATATTCATAATTTGCTTATTCAGTGCTGGCAGAAAGTGTGCCCCACAGGAGATGCGAAACACGAAGATCATCAAGCTATTTGAGAATAGGGATGATAGAGGCGATGACAATAATTACAGACGGATCTCTCTTCTGAATGATGTAGGCATAGTGTTTGCTAGTCTTACAGATCCGGCTAAAGTTTTAGCTGAACATATCGTGGATGGGCAAAGTGCCTTTCAAAAGCTGGTCTACAGAGCATGTTCACCCTGCTAAGACAGCACCGCCTCCGGTGGCTTGGCCACGTCTATAGAATGGAAAATGGTCGTATTCCGAAGGATCTACTCTATGGTGAGTTAAAATCAGGAACTCAACCATTAGGGTACAAAGACGTTAGCAAAAGAGATATGAAAGCTCTTGGTATAGACCTCGCGAGCTGGGAAGAGCTTGCTTTGGAGGCATGGTGTAAAGCATCGTCTGCAAGTTGGGGTGGATCAGATACAGCTCTTAACTGCTAAACGCAGATCACGCCGATCGAACGAGATCTCCCAAGCTGATCGGGCAACCACTTACACTATAAAAGTGACAAATGTAGTGATAATCATTCTTGACGAATATCCACAACAATCACTCCCAGAAGACAAACAGAGAGGATCATAAATCGTTTTTAAAAGCAACTATACGAATAAAATTGCGATAAATTGAAAACTATCACTAATGCATATATGATACTTAAAAAACCAGGTCATGGCAATTAAAACAGATATGTTGAAGAAGAGTCTGGTTGCCGTGATAGGACAGGCATTTTACAAGAGATAAGGGCAGTGAGATTGCGGGTATACTCTCAGACAGCACAGTATGGGGGACAAATACATCAAACGGCAGTGTAGGGTATGATATCAAAGCACAACAATCGCATATCTACGCAGCGCGTGGAAATCAACTAAAGCTTAAAAATTTTCGTTAATTTTGGATCTAAACTAAGCGAGAATACCGAAATGCTGCAAAGCGTTTTAGACCGCATTAGTGCCACTGCCGCGAGTCGGTCTTGAGATAAACGCGGCTAAAAACAAGGCATTTTTTATACCGACACACCAGGCATCCAGCCACTTCGCGTCCAGGGTTGTCCGATAGAATACGTTCCAGTCTTCAAATACCTCGGCTCAAGTATATTGCCCAATGGTCAGGCGAAAGATGAAGAAGTTAAGGGTCGATCGTGCTCGTAATGCGTTTTTGCAGTTGAAGGGCACCCTTTGGCGCAACTTCGAGATCAGCCTAAAAACTAAGACGCGTGTTTATCAAGCAGCGATCCGCCCTGTACTGCTTTACGGATGCGAGACATGGCATTTAAGGTCACAGGATGTACGCACATTAGAAGTGTTCGATCATTGGTGTCTCAGGGTAATCTTGGGCATCCGATATACTGACCGAGTATCTAACGCAGCCGTACGAGAGCGTTGCAGCGGACTATCTCCACTTTCCGCTCACATACAACTGCGAAGGCTGCAATGGTTTGGCCACGTCCTCCGAAAGACAGACACAGCACTTCCAAAACTCGTCCTCGACCCCAAACCCGTTCGCACCTGGCGTCGGCGGCAAGGTGGTCAAGTGCAAACCTGGCTGTCAACTGTGAAAGAGGATGTAGACACCCTGGGTCTGCGTACCGTCTACGGAGTTCGCAGGTGGGAACGAGACTGGATCACGATCTGCAACGATCTCGCTTCCGATCGACGTGCGTGGGCTGGTGCGATCCGAGACATCAATGAAGCCGGCTAATCCACCCGTGGAGCCAGCCGCACAAAAGTAAAGTAAAAGTAAAAGTAAGAGAATACATCAGTTATCATACAATACTGCGGGGCTTGAAATTTCATATGCAAAATCCATGTTGTGCTGGATCCACGCGTTGTGCGGTCGAATAAATAATAATGCATGTAAATCAATGCGAAAGTGGATGAAAATGTTGCGCTCTAAACCAAAAGACAAAATCTTACCTGAGAAGAAGACAGTTTTGTTACTCCATCTTCATCGAAAGAAGTTTGTCGAGAAAGCACTGCGCTTTGCCCAAATTTTGAGGTAAGTTTCAAAGTATGCTGACTAAGATCTTGAGATTCCATTTCGCAGCTATATAGTCTTAATCAATGCAGTCGTTCATTATCAGCCTAAAAATCAATAACAATAATAATATGAACGCAAATTCTGTTTTAAAAAAAATTACAAAATATGTTAGAAGGATAACCCTCCGAACGAATATTCAGCAATAGTTGAAAATTCGGATTCAACATTGAACAAAATTCTCATTTACATGCATTTCCATCATACCCCACGACCGGTTTCGTGCTGTTTGCACTCATCAGGTAGGGGCAGTAAGATCAGGATCCGAATGCGCATGAAACAGTGGAGGAATGGTAAACAAGTAGCGCTTGTATGCCACTGTTCGATAAGGCTCGTAAGACCAACCTGGATTAAACCTCTATTAATTTTACGGTTTGCCATGGGTGCTTTTTACAGCATTAAACCGAACTACTAGTCTTCAGACCGACCGACGTCTGTTTGCGAATCTAGTGTTATTTGTTTGTACATTAGTCTGTAAGTCGCCTCTCTCTGTGGCGCAATCACGGAGCTCCATTATGAACCTTCATCTGGATTCACGTTCTATGTCTGGTAAAAACGCTAGGAAGACACCTTTCAGTATGAGCGTAGCAGAAATAATTCAGCATGACGATCACGTTTGCTGGTCAGGTCGCTTCGCATGATTAATCATGAACGCTCAACAATATCACATTTGCAGGAATCGTCAGCAAAGAATAGTAAAGGTTTCTGTTGAAATCACTGACCGAGGATCAGCTCAGAATGATCATATTTTTTGTTAGTCTATGCTCTCACATGCTTTCAGATTTTTGCATGCGGTTGCTGTCCAAATGGGTTCAAAATTCAGCAATGACTGTTTAAGATCGAATTCGAAAATTTGTCAACGACTGCAGAATATCAAGCACGATACTGCGATAATGCAGCAATCCCTTCATCCATAAACGATTGTCCAGGAGGTGAAAAAATGTTAGCTGCACACTAGATAAAGCCCCCGACATTGTGTTGGTCGCGTGGTGAACAGCATTTAAATGGTTTTGCTAATTAAAAAAGCATCAAGGAAGGGCTCAGTAATCCGAACAGTCGTAATGATAAAAAGATTAGTCGACTACGTAAACCGACTTTAAGACGGTCTACATTTTCAATGCGTCATCAGTCTAAATCAGTGTACACAACTTTTAAGAACGATTTCAAATCTCGCGAACGATTCATGACTGTATGCATGAATCAGACGCCAGCACCCATGTAGTTGGATACTGCCTCTGACAAAACGCTAATCTCAAATACTACTTGGGAATTTCTCAGCAAACCTATAGTACCTCAAGGTGTTTCGGGGAATATTTACAGATAACTGATGAGCTAAATTGTGATGTTTCTTTTAAAGATACGGAATTCGAAGGAACCTTACCAGACTGCCATTTCTATTTTCATTTTCATATTTGTCTAAGCCTGGGCAACCTGACACTATCTTAGCACACGTGCAGTCTATGACATTGCGGCATTTTGCTTGGATCAGCTTGTGATTACATACATACATGTAACAACATGGGCAGTTGAACTATACCGGTCTCGATTGGATATATAAAGAAAGTTTTTGGAATAGAACTCGAAATTTTATGAGAATTAGTCGTTCTATCTCATCCAGCAGATCCTGAACGATGTTTCACAAAACGCATAATGTTCACATTGCACCAGTAACATGTACTAGGATGCTTTATTACAACACAAACATTAAAAAATCCTAACATATGGGAAAGGGTGGGACTTAAACAGTTACATACCATAAAGAAACTGGGATGTGGTACCTACACATCGAATGAAGAAGCCATTAAATCAAGTTGTATAAACGAGTAGAGCGGCATCAGCACGACAACTTCCTAGTGGCTATCATTGTCATCATAACACGCTTTCCTGGTCACTCCATTTGACAACATGCGAGATTAAGCAAACACTCCAAGAGGATACTTAGTGCAAGACCGCCAGGGAACACAATTTCCGGAAATAACCCGAGCCGTAACTAGCCACTGCAATATCTGATCGTGTGTGGAATTTGAAAAGCCTACTGGTTAGAATCTTTCGCTGCCTATGTCGTGTGAAGGTTACGCTAAAACGAGTCTACACTAATCGGGATGTGGCATTACACAAAAATTCCGTTCCGGAAATCGGTGGTCCAGTATCCTTGTAATTTGACCAAACCAGCATAATCTGTGCAAGTTGATCCGCTTCACTATATCATCGTGACTGAAGAGCATGCAACAAAGAGCACCGATGCGTATACGACGGTAACAGCAGACAAAAGCTGCATAGGTCGCATTATATATATAATCTAATAATAGATATGTATATTATATATATATATCTATATATAATATATATATAGATATTATATTATATATATATAATGCGACCTATGGCAGCTTTTGTCTGCTGTTACCGTCGTATACGCACGTGCTCTTTGTTTGCAATGGCTTTCATCACGATATATGTGAAGCGGATCAACGTGCACAATTATGCGGGTTTGGTCAAATATATATATATAATATATATTATATATATAATATTATATATATATATATAATTCTTATATATATTACGCAGGCAACGGGTGACAAAAATAGAAAGCCGACGGACATCTTCCGATCAGATAGATTAGGTTTCGCAATCATAATGTAGTGTAGCACGCACCACTGCGTTGTACACTCGGCCTTTAGTATGGAGTGAAACATCGCGTCGACGCCACAGGTGGCAAAGGTTAGCAAACACTGCACTTGCTTTGCGAACACGATGTGAGATCTCGTCCTCGACACAACCTCCAGCGGAGATACAACTGCCAAGGTTCAGGAATGAACAAAGTGAGGCCGCAAGACTACCTTGCATAGGGGGTGAAGATAGCAGGTTTTCGGCATGAAAACACTGAGCGCAGTCTGAACAATTCTCGGTTAACCTAATTTGCTGCTTCGGCACATTGAGTAGACCACTTAAAATCTGTTTTGGTAATACCGAGATACTTCACTGTCTGGGCAGCAGCTAATCTGATAGTTCCTTTGTCATCAAGTCAGTCGTCAGAATGCAGCTCTTTCCCAAATTAAGTGGAAAGTCCCATGTCTTTTGTCACTCGATTACCTTTTCTAAATCAGAGATAAGCGGATCTCTACTGTCCATTCCCAGAATCTTAAGATAATCAGCAAACAGGGAGCAACGTGATCTCAAGCAGGCTGCCAGATCGTTTACAAAAATAGGAAAACGTAGTGGACAAACACTGAGCCTTTATGCACACCACTCATCATCATCATCATGAAGCACAAGTCTGGAGCCAGACAAAGTGTCAAGCAATATGAAGCAGGAAAAGCGGATAAGCAAGCGCTTGGAAAAGGAAAAGCAGGCAAGCGGAATACGCAACAGCAAATGCACAAAAAAGCAGCTTGTTTTTGTAGTTTCACTGCATGCGATTTTTTTGGTTTTTTGTGTTTTTATGTAAAACAATACCGGATAAAAAAATTATGACACATAATAAAATACACTGGCGCCACTGACTTCGGTTTGTAGCCATATCGCGTAAGGTTTCCAGCCAACTATTAGGTGGAGCTTTTGGACCCCACCCAGGCAAACGAATACGCCCAACTGAGCCTAGCGCTACGGGGAGTTTCTTCATCCCAACGCGCCACGTCATGGACTGGCCACCCGATCTTTTCTCCCAGCTTCTGTCAGGCTCTGCGAATAAGGCGCGGTACGGTAAACGGTGAGTAGGCATCCTTAATACATGTCCCAACCATCGCAAGCGAGCAAGCATCAGCATTTCTCTCAGTCCGTGGCCACCTGGTCCTAACACCCGCTTGCAGACATCTATATTTGTAACACGATGCTGCCACTGAATGCGAGCAATTCTGAGTATCAGTGATTTCTTCTAGCCGGATGTATACCGTCGGGGCCAGCCGACTTAGTATTATCCAGCGGCGACAGAACTGTGGTGACCATTTCCTGATTAACCTCCAAAGAGCTAAAGAGAGGTGCCCCGCACTCGGGAGTTTCTAAACGGTTACCTGAATCACGCCCATGAACACTGCAGAAGAATGTATGCAAAGCATCGGCTTTTTCTGTGCAGTCAAAGTCGTGTAGCCATCATTCAACACTAACGTATCAATTTCTACCCTTGAAGATCGTTTGGATTGAACATAGCCAAAAAAGCTTTCAATTTATTCTTTGATTTTTTGGCAAATCTGAATTCGAAGTCCCTTTTTAGGGAAGCACAACAGCTGAATTTCTGATCTGTATGTACTGCAATCTAGATCAGTGAGATCCAGAGAATTTGTAAGCCCTCCAGCTACGGTTAAGCCATCTGATAGCCCTACGAATAGACGCACTCAACCAGGGGGATTTTCCGCCCGTTCTAATTGGTTGTAGAGGAGAAAAACTCTTATAATATTCCACCTGATTTCTACACTGGGTTCTAATTCCTATAGTTCCCAATTCAGATTCATTGAAGTTGGACGATGTCTATGCGGCCAAAGTTGCGGGACATCTTCACTTGGCGACTAGGGTGCACAAAAATCCAGCCAAAAAGAATTAATGCTGGTCGCTCTTGCCTAGTGGCGACAGGTATTTTATCCCATATTGCAACTCAGCTGACTGATACAGAAATTTTTGTACCCCAATCAATGCCCGGGAGATTGAGGTCTCCAACAATTAGCAATGCGTTGCATTGCCCTTTCAGTATTTCCAATGTGTCCCTCGGTAATTGATCGTCTAAGGGTGAAACAGTCGGGATTCTATAAGCACATGCAACTGCTATTTGTAGTATGCGTGTTTGTACACGTTATTGTACCCCGCTAAACTCTTTCTTTGTTTTTCGGCCTGTACTCTTGTTCCAAGTTCGATAAAGCCTTCATTCAACGCCTTTGTCTTCTCACTATTCTCCCGATCGCTTGAGCTCATTACAATTGATCGAACTTGTTATCAATATCAATGGATCGTTTCCTAAGACCGGATCGATTCGACACTGATCCGAACACATCAGATAGCACACGTCATTGAACTCACTGGTATTGCACATTCTCGAACTTCCTGACCCCAAGTGTTGAACTGAAACCTGACAAACTAAACACTCTTTATATTGCGTGCTAACCGTGATTCAAAGTCACGTTTTGCCTTGCGTTGGATTCCTACGGCCTTATTTCTGACCATTTTATGCCTTGTCCAGGAACGTTGTGTCTGATAAGCTTTGTAAGTTTTCCAGGAAAAGTTCCGCATTCTAATCATTCTGTTAGGAGGGTAACCTCCGAATGTTCATTATGTAATAGTTTAAAGTTTACATAAAACCTCTTTTCCCTCTTTCAGCTTGCCATTGGTGTTTTGTACTTCAGCAATAAAGTTCCATTTCAAATCACTCGTGCTTCCGTCTGAACCAGTCTGTTTGCGAATCTAGAGTTTTCCCGTGACTGTGAAACATAACAATTTGGCGACGGGGTATTACTGAATCCACATACAATGTCTATACCAGTAGAAGATGTAACAAAGCTTCTTCGCGATCAACAGGCGCTGTTTGAACAAAGTCAAATGCGCATGATCGAATTACTCACACAACGTCTAAACTCTATAGCAACGGTTGGATCGTCTCATGTGCAGTCTGAAACAATAGATTCTGTCTCTGCTACCATCACTGAGTTTCATTACGAACCTTCATCGGGACAAACATTCGATGCCTGGTACAAGCGCTGGGAGGACACCTTTCAGCATGAGCTCAGCAGCAAGGATCCAGTCTGGAAAGCACGGTTACTGGTTAGGAAGCTTAGCACGGTTGAACATGAACGTTTTACCAATTTTATCTTGCCTAAACAACCCAAAGATCTCACCTTTGAGGAAACGGTAGCTCAGCTCCGTGAAATATTCGGCGACCAAGCTTCATTGTTCAATCTTCGATACAACTGTCTGAAGTTATCCAAGACAGCTACCGACGACTATGTCACATTTGCAGGAATCGTCAACCGAGAGTGCGAAAGGTTCCAGTTGAAATCACTGACCGAAGATCAGTTCAAATGCCTCATATTTGTTGCTGGTCTCTCTTCTCACAATGATTCAGACATCCGTATGCGGTTGCTATCCATATTGGACCAAAATCCTAATATGACTGTTCAAGATCTAACCATCGAATGTTAACGTCTGCTAAATCTTAAGCACGATACTGCGATGGTGCAGCAATCAGCTCAGTCATCAACTTTGATCCAGAAGGTGAAACAAACCTCATTCTCACATCCAAAAAGCCTCCAACACCATGTTGGTCGTGTGGTGAATGGCATTTCAAACGGTTTTGTTCATCTAAAAAGCACCAATGCCAGACATGCAATCGCAGAGGTCACAAGGAAGGATTCTATCCTCCGAACAGTAATGATGATAAGAAGATTCGTCATCCGCGAAAACGGATTTTAAAAAAGTCTACATTTTCAAAGCGTCCTCAGTCTAACTCAGTGTACGCTACTTTTAAAGTTGATTTCGAATCTCGCCGACAATTCATCACTATATGTATAAATCAGACGCCAGTATGCCTGCAGTTGGATACTGCCTCTGACATAACTATAATCTCACATGCTACTTGGGATCTTATCGGAAAACCTTCCGTATGCCCCACTGAACATTATGCTCAAGATGCTTCAGGAAATCCCCTACAGATATCTGGTGAGCTAAATTGTGACGTCTCCTTCAGAGATACAAAATTCACCGGAACTTGCTATCTGACAGAGCATGTGCAGCTAAACTTACTTGGTCTCGATTGGATGGAAAAACTAAATTTGTGGAATTTACCTCTGAATTCTGTGTGCAATAGCGTCTCTCTTGCTCATACAGCAGATTCTGAACCACATGAAGATGCGGTTATCGCTTCAATCACTCTTGAATCAGAAGTCAGCAGTGTGCTCACTACATCAATCCGTGCGCTTCCAGTCACTTCAGCCATGGTTTGTGAAGCTACTGCCATGATCCACTACTTCAACGAGTCCTCGAACATATCCGTACCAATTGGCCGTCACAGTGCCCTGATGCCCAACTCATGCCTTTTTACCAACGCCGTTGTTCTTTGTCAGAAGTCAATGGTTGTATATTGTTTGCTCATCGCGTGGTTGTGCCCGCCCAATTGCAGCGAAAAGTTTTGGTTCAGTTTCATAACGGACATCCAGGTATTAATCGCATGAAGGCACTAGCACGAAGTTATGTTTATTGGCCTGGATTGGATCAGCAGATTTCAGATTTAGTACGCAATTGTTCTAAGTGTCAATTGTCAGCAAAATCTCCACCCAAATCAGTTTTGTTTTTTTGGCCTCCACCTCAATCTTCCTGGTCACGTTTGCATATCGACTTTGCAGGACCAATAGATGGTCAACAGTACTTAATCCTTGTCGATGCCTACAGCAAATGGCCCGAAATATTTCCCATGGACCGTATAACATCTGAAGCCACCATCATGAAACTTCGTCATATTTTCAGTCGTTTCGGCGTTCCAGACATTTTGGTGTCAGATAACGGTACTGCTTTTACCTCCGCAATTTTTGCCGAGTTCTGTCAACTCAACAACATACAACACATCCGTTCACCGCCTTATCACCCGCAATCCAACGGGCAGGCAGAACGTTTTGTTGACACATTCAAGCGAGCCATCTCTAAACTCAGGGGAGAGGAGACCATACCAGAAATCATAGAAACATTCCTGATTAACTATAGAGCAACTCCAAACCCAAACGTTCCGAATAACTGTTTTCCAGCGGAAGCTTTAATGGACAGAAAGTTACGTTTGCCAATTGATGCAATATACCCGGTTGCACCAAAAACTATCACTAGGAACACTGCGATGCAAGAACGATTCAATCGTCGTCACAATGCAAAAAAGCGAGTGTTTACACCTGGTCAGGTCGTACTTGCGAAGGATTATCGTGGAGGTGTTGAGAAATGGACACAAGGTCGTATTCTACGCCGTTCCGGTAATGTAACTTACGACGTCGACGTTCAGTCTTCAGTCTGGGTTCGGCATGCCAATCAATTATTACCCTCAAATGTGCATACGATGAACAGTCCTAGAGACAATGTTCCACTTGACATTCTCCTCGACACATTCGAACTACGTCCGTCTACAAATGTTGCCGCCTCTCCGGAAACTCCTGATTTACGAAATCTTTGTACTCCACGAAGATGGACTGATCGTGTCCGGCATCCCGTTGCTCACATGCAAATCGACCCAAGGCAACGTTCATACAAGGCAAGAACTCAAAGGGGAGGTGTTAGGAGGGTAACCTCCGAATGTTCATTATGTAATAGTTTACAGTTTACATAAAACCTCTTTTCCCTCTTTCAGCTTGCCATTGGTGTTTTTGTACTTCAGCAATAAACTTCCATTTTAAATCACTCGTGCTTCCGTCTGAACCAGTCTGTTTGCGAATCTAGAGTTTTCCCGTGACTGTGAAACATAACACATTCCAAAGGTTGTCATAGCCGGGGGTGGCAGTGGGGATAAGCTCCCACTGTTTATAAAATGCTCCCATATGGCACGCGTCTCAACTAGCCTCTGACAACCAAGTCCAGCTTCTGGCCTGCATGAGTGGCTCCCCGAGCCCGGCGGAACTGCTTCTACCAACAGGAGAAGGGGCGAGGGCGAGTGACTGGCGCCTGAAAACCAGTTTGCTTCGGGCAGATGTAGCTCGTTAGCCTGGGAGGGCATTTCATCCAAGGGAAGGAAAACCCTGATTTTAAACATCCGCTGCCTTGTGGGATACCCGATCGCGGGAAATGCTTCGGGAGAAAACCCTGAGGAAAAACCTGGAACAGAGTCTGGTAGACCACCTCTTTCTGGCAACTCCCTGCTGCCTTGCAGGTCGCACTTGGTTGTGCAAAGGCTAGAGAAGCTGACTCGAACAAACGCCGAGTGGTGCTGGGGACGCCGCTTTGTACCCAAATTCCCAAGAACCTTCTTTGAAGCCGACTCATCCTCCAGGAGATAGTCACACAAAAGTAGTAAGTAAGTAATGACCCGTCGCATCGCAGGTGTCCACCACTGTGGCTTGTTGCGTTACCTGACGTGCAACAACGGTGCAAACCTATCTTGCTAAGCTGCCAGACAAGATCTTTTTAGCTTCCTCTGAGACAACTTCCCAGTCTACATTATTGAAATTGCGCCTCCGTTTAGGAGGAGGTTTGTCATACCTGAGTACTAGTTGGAAGCTGATCACAACGTGATCACTTTTTCCTAGTTGAGTGAGATAATGAACCTGGCGAACCATTTCTTCACTTGAAGAGATAAGGAGATCCAGTATCGAAGGTAAGCAGCCCTGACGGAACCGTGTGGGCTCATTTACATGTTGACTCAGGGCATGCATGTGAGTCCATTCGATGAAGTCCTCAGTCATCTTATCAGATGAACAGCACTGATTTAGCCAAGATATATGTGGTAGGTTAAACTCGCCAACTATACGAACCTGGGACGCAAGCGTGTGCAGCAACCTGAGATTGTCAAGCAAATTTTTCAAGTCCTGAGGTCCTGCTTGGGGGCTCATAGAAGCGCATGCTATTACCATTGATTGCTTGTAAGATTGAAAGATACATGAGCTAAATTGGACGTTGTGCGTGCTAAGCCTAAAGCTCGATTCTGAAGTTAGAAGACCTAGCCTGAGAAAGATAGCAACGCCACCCCCGTTGAGTTCACCTGGTCTATCACATCTAACCACAGAATAACTGCTACAAATTGTGTCAGGAATATGATCAGTTGCAGATAGCCAGGTTTCGGACAGTGCTATTACATGTGGTCGTAACTCATGCGCTAGGATGGAGAGTTCAGACCACTTATTTCGGATACTACATGAATTTCCGTATATCACTGTGGCGACGTCTCGCGATATATTCTTACTTAGTCCTGCTTGATCCTCGAGCGTAATACCCGAGCAGTCGGCATGTTTTTTGGTGCTGCTGGTCGAATCGCCTTGCGCGGCATGAAGTTCTACTGTACCTTGAAGGTCGCTAATCACGAGTTGTGGAATTTCAGGGACAATACGATGATTAACGTTTCCATCCCCAGACCCGTCCGTGATTTCTATACTTGACAAAGAGCCATCCTTTTCTGAAGAACAACGCATTCTCTCATAATTTACATCATAACGTGAATTCTTTGACTTTTCGGATTCCTTATTGTCGTCGGGCACGACAGGTTTCCCTTTGTTTGTTTCATTAAACACAATGTAACTTGCAAAGAACTGGTCACGTTCTGATTGCAAGAGAAATTCAACTAAAAGTGGTCTTGGATAGTGGCTAGACTCACTTTCGTCACCCTTCCACACGCCAACACGATGAACACGCTTTAGTGGCGTATCTGGACGCATACCAACCTTACGGAGCAGATTTCTTATACAACTCCGGTCGAGTGACTTACGCATTTTGGCTTCGCGTATATAGGTTTCATCCTGATTAAGCGGCAGGATGTTACGAGATTTATCCCGTATTCCCAGACGAGCCGATTTAAGCTGCTCCAGATCCTTGAATAACTTATTGAGGCTCAAAACGACAGTAGCAAGTAAATTTGACTGAGAGTCAAATATTCTAGTGGCTGCCATTTTACGACCTGTCTGTGCCTTGTTCCTACTTTTACGTGGCTTCGAAGGCTTAGAAGACGGGGTCTGCGAAATGACATCTGGCATCACCGCTTGATCCAGTGACTTAACCTTTTTAATCCTTTTGCGTGACTTTGCAGGCTTGGGATATTTACTCACCGTAATTTCATTTGAGTCCATTGTTTGTACGGCGGGGCTAGCAGTGATATTCTTACGTACAACTTCAGCAAATGATCTAGTCACACTAACCATAGAAACTTTGCTTTATTGCCGAGAACGAGCATTTTTAGATTTTTCGGAAAATACTTTTCTAGCCGCCCATTGGCACTCCCTACCTATCCATTGTAGCCAACGGTAAGTAACATAAACCTTATAGTGCTCGGGATGTATGATTGAACACTTCGCATGTGCCCATCTCTTGTAAGCATTACACTCGATACGATTTAATACTTTTCTGCAAGAATTTTTTAGGCACTTGTTGGCAATCATAATATAGAAAATATTTGAGTAGTGACTAAAGCAAATAAATTTCAGACGAAATAGACTGCACGTCAAAACTTTTTCAAAAATGTATTAGAACCAAGCATTCTGCATGCTGAATTCCATTTGGAAATCCTCCGCTCTCAGCATTAACACGAAGATCAGACTCTTCAAGAGTAACGTTCTGAGTGTGTTGCTGTATGCATCGGAATGCTGGAAGACGACTACTGCCATTGAGCGCAGAATGAACGTGTTTCAAACTAAGTGCTTGAGAAGGATTCTACGGATTTTTTGGCCACACACCATTTCGAATGAAGAGCTCCTGAGAAAAACTGGTCTGGAGGTGGTATCTACCGTAGTCAAAAGACGACGGTGGAGATGTTCGGTCATGTCTGCAGGATGGATCCCAGTTCGCATACGAAGGTAGCCATTCACTGGCGTCCGCAAGGTAAACGAAAAAGGGGACAGCCCAAGGAAACTTGGCGCAAAACGTTGGAACGCGAACCACATGCACAAGAATTCACGGTGCAGACGGCAACGGAAGCAGCGGCAGACCGGAACCACTGGCGTGAAGTTGTTTTCGCCTCGTGCCACCCGGCACGGAGAGGACTGAGTGAGTGATATGTTAATTCTAGTTATGATATATGTATAATGCGATAAATTGATTACCAATTTACAGCAAAATCACAGAAAAGCGATCTGGAAATGGATTGTTAACAAGAGCGTGGGAAATACAACCAAGTTAACCAAGCCGCACAGTCAGAGAATGCACGTGGGCGAAGATAACATCAGGTTAGCCAGGCCTAGACAAATATAAGTAAAAGAAAAAGAAAAAGAAGAGACGGTGGTGAGACTGCAGCCTGTTTCAACATGCAGTTCACTACCGGTGGCCAATCAATTTAGCACAATAAATTATTGACACTCAAGCGAGCACTAATGAAAATATAGTCGATCTGGGAAGCAGGTTGACTTCAGTCCTATGAGCGCAATGTTTCATATTAACACCTATCATTACGAAAGAAAGTACTGCTAAAGAATAATAAAGATTGTGGACCATTCGCTATTATCAGTGCATTGGCCTTCAAAATCAAATAAACAGCCTAAATGATCTCTTCTTCTTCTGAATCGAAAGCAGAAGGGATAAAATCCCGTTTGAGCTTTATCACAGTAATAGACATGGGTGACTTCTGCTGACAAGGCAAACCCTGAGAGTAGAGGAACACCATAAACACGCGCGCGGTGTTCGAAATTTTGCAATTTCTGGTGCTGTGTAATTTTATACTTTATTTCGACTCAATTGACTCCCAGTTAGAAACGCAAATGCCTGCCATTTCGAGCTGTTCTTGCCCAGTGTGTGGCTCTCGTGTCGGACAAAGAACGAAGTCTATTACTTGCTCTTTGTGCTGCGCGTAAACGCATCTATCTTGTGAACCTCGTCTTACGGACTTAGAAACTGCAGTAATACGGTCACAGGCATCTTCTTCTCTGAAATACATTTGCCAGATATGCCTTCCTGATTTCGAATCTTTGCAGAATAATGGCGAATCTACTCTGCTGACATGTCCTATGCGTACCTCACAAGTTACTCCACAGTTGTCCTCAACACCAGCTCGACCCGAAAGTGCAACCCCCCGTCAAACAGTCGATAATAGGATTTCTAAAGTTGAATCTGATGTCCGCCGTATTCTTGCAGAACTCGCCTCTCTGCGCCGGCAACAAGATCAGCCTGTAGTTCCTGTTGTTGAATGTAACCCTGGGTGCACACTCTCCCCTCCGTCATACCTTCCACTGAAAGAGCCGGTTACTGCAACTACCTCAAAGAAAAAGCAGTCAAACACTTCTCCACCAAAAGTCAAAAACGCGCGTCCTCACACATTCTCCGTCATTTGTACCAATGTACCTGAGTCAACATGTACACAGTTCAAAAGTAAACGTGAACATGATCTACAACAGTGGATTGACTTGTGTTCGAAAATGAAAATCCCAGCCATAGATCAGTCGGGTATAACACGATTAACCCAACATCTATCTTCCCCCCATGCCGATAAAGCCCGTCTCTTACGTATTGACTTGCAAACGAGTGAACAAGCTGAAGACGTTTTATTATCTGCCTATTTACTCCACGGTGAGTCTAGTATTATCCGGATCTTTCCGAACGTTCCATGGACTGAGCGCCAAAAGAATCGTGATTCTAAATCAACGCGCCGAGAGCCATCAGCTATCATCATTCATGGTGTACCAGAAGGCGAATGTTCGAATGATCTAGATAAGAAACAGCATGATTACGATCAGTGGCGTTTCCTACATAGTCACATGGAGTGTACTGATATAACCACAACCGCTATTTACCGTCTTCCTCGTTCAGGTACATACTCTGGTAATTCTACCCGCTTAATGAAGGTTTGTTTTCTACATCCCGATATGGTAAATTCTGCGTTAAGTGCTTGGCGTGCAACTCGTAGATATGCTCCACCTAATGTTCGACTATATTCCGACAATCCACGCCGTAATCCTATACCGACCGTTGTATCCAGATTGCCCAACACGGGCACCGAGGGTGACTCACTTGTCAATCCTAAAGTAACAAATCTACCACCCGCATCTACTGACGTATCAAAAAACCTGAACCAGCCGGTCGTGTCCCGACCGGCTCAGGTGTAAATCAGCCTTCACTTATTCTGCGGAAGTCCCTGGTATGTGGCTATACTAATGCTCAAAGCCTTCTCAATAAAATTAACGAACTCAGACTACGTACATCCTCTTGCCCCTATGACATTCTTGCCGTAAAAGAAACTTGATTGAGTGATTGCTGTAAGATGCAACTTTATGAAATTCTTCCTTTTCCTTCGTCTTTACGTTATATTTTGAAACAATTTCCAGAATCTAAATTTTGTTGATTATATTTTCCGGTATTTTTTTATTTATGCTGTATTTGATGGAAAACATTTCTTTTGTTATCAAAAACTTGCTATTGTAAATCTTTTCTTTACACGCCTTTGGTTAATTATTTGTTTTAATTTTTCGTTTCGACCATTGTCGGTCATTGTTGTTGAATTTGGTTGCCATTTTGGGCACTTGAAATTGTCTTGTATTTTGACACCACTTTTGGGTGTTTTGTCTTCGATAGACATTTTGGACGGCAATTTTGGTAACACCTTTCATTCTATTTATATCTCAGGTCGTCATTGAACTTGTTTGCATTTGATATAATTGATTTTCGAGTATTTTGGATCCACTGTTTGTTGTACGTTCCTATACAGTTGAGGTTTGTATAATTATTGTTATTGTAATTGTTGCTAATTACAGTACCGTATAACATCCGAATTGTGGTTTTGAATTTGTCGAACTAAGAAACGGGTGGAATACGCGTTACTCACGTGCGAAACGTTACAGTACTCAACTTTAGTTCGTCGAAGCAGTATTCAATTTCGGAATTCTATTTGTACTGTACTTGTCTCAATTGGAGAAAATACAGTACTCAACTTGGTGCTTCGAAGCATTACAATTTTTGGAAGTACTCAATTTGGTTCGTTGAAGCAGTACTCAACTTTGGTTCCTCGAAGCAGTATTGAACTTGGTCGACGCTCAGCTTCGTCGTCAAAACCGTTGAACGAACCTGATCTATAATCAGGGTGAATCTGTGCGGATTGGAACGTTGAAGCTTGATCCATTTCACAAGATCCTTGTTGAACACTTGTTTACGTTCATTTAATTTGTGTTTCAAAGTCATCATTGTACACCTATGATGCCTGAACATTTAGCAAGTTTAGTGCGTGGTTCCGTTAGGTCCCTAAAAGATAGTCACAATGGTGCGGACGAATTTGAATCTCCATCTGTCGGTAGACATGGTCTCGACTGTAACTGTGCACCTTCTAAACGGACACTTGATTTGGAGCAAGATTTAGCGATTGCTAATGCTATAATCTTGAAATTAACTCATGGTACCTGTCATAAACGAGCTCAGACCTAGCTTGTACTGTGACCCACTCAGTATTAGATGAGTTATTTGGAGAGGCCTGACGATTTATTTGCCAGTCAGAAGGCTTTGCTGTTCTCGCTTCGTCAATGTATAAATGCCAGGTTGCCCTCACTCTATTAGAGTGCCAGGCGGTTTTGAATGCAAGTGACACTTTGGAGTATATTGTGCATATAATTCCGGCTGTGTTTCAGCAACAGTGGACTGATCTGAAGAATGCTGTATACTGCGAGGGATTAAAAATTACTTTTCAGCAACTCACAGACTTTGTGACACGTCGAGCTCTTATTGATTGGAGTCGATTTGGTCAGTTGTGTAAATGTTGCCAAAAGGATTCCATAGCAAGGCATGTTAGCATCGTTGATTGCCAAGAAACGGTTTCTATTGATGTAAAGTTGAAGGATCTTGATGTTTGTGTTGTAGGTTGTGCTCAAGAAGCTGAGTTGCCTGACAATAAATTAGCTCAGTCGGATTCTGTGATTGAATTTTCCGACACTAATTCAGATACGAGTGAGAGCAAGCCTAGCACACCTGACACTTATTCAGCTCTGATGAATAGTAAGCCTGGTTCATATGAAACTGAGTCAGCCGAAAGGGGGGCGACAGATGGTAGCCATGACAATCCATATGATTGGAGTAAAGTGTTCCGTTGTGTACCTGATGTGTTATTTGTGTTTCGATCTCATGATACACTAATAATAATTTGCACATTAGATTTGTTTAATTGGCGCGAGATGTCGCTGTTTGAGGATGAAATACACAAGGCTCGTTTGGGCTGGGTTGCATGCATAAGCTACTTGTAGGGGACGGTGGCAGAACCGGAGGACGTGGTGGGTCTTAGTCTGACAAACTATTTCCCTATAAAAAGCCACATGTGTCCAATGATGGCAATGCGACGTGGCGTGTGTGACTGACCACTAAATAAAGTCATTTGCTATTCTGGGTTTATACGTTAGGGTCCTAGGAAGAATTTGGCCGGAGGTGTAAGATGCAACTTTATGAAATTCTTCCTTTTCCTTCGTCTTTACCTTATATTTTGAAACAATTTCCAGAATCTAAATTTTGTTGATTATATTTTCCGGTATTTTATATTTATGCTGTATTTGATGGAAAACATTTCTTTTGTTATTGAAAACTTGGTATTGTAAATCTTTTCTTTACACGCCTTTGGTCAATTATTTGTTTTAATTGTTCGTTTTGGCCATTGTCGGTAATTGTTGTTG
>JACCGJ010022308.1:0-26790 GCA_013407085.1 Atriophallophorus winterbourni
AGCAACGAATGCCGATTTTCACAAATCGAATTACGTCCCGTCAAAATTTCTCATCTGTATATTTTAAGGTTTATTAACTGATAATAATCAATATCATTGATGCCCAATCGAAGATTGTTCATGAATAAATGTCGGTTTGTAAAGGTCGAGCGCATAGTCTGTCATAGCGTGCTGCTGTTTAGCGAGCTCTTTGAACATGCCGTCTTCACTTCCGCGCGCTCCCGACCAATGCTGTTTGTCTATTCCTCCAGCAGCAGGCTGAGTCACCACAATAAACGCCATGTTTCTTTGTCTATCAGCGCTAGGTGAATGATTTGCTAGGACCGAATGCTCAACACGCTTGATATTCTTTACAGGAAACGGGGCGTCTGCATTAGAGAGCTGTTCAATGGACGAGCAAATGTAACATTCATTCTCGCCTCGCCTAGTCATCAACCCCTTCATAATGGCTGAAGCGTATACAACATTGTATAGCGCTTGTCGAGAAACCAATTCAGTAAGCTTGTGAAATCACGAGCAACGAATTACGGTAAATTTTCTTGGTCATTTTTCGTACATTCGTCGCGAGCATGTGAACGATTCGCATTTTCAAATCGATTACATCGGAACGAATTGTTTCAAGGAATGGATTCCGTGGTCTTTCGGAATTTAAGCATAGAGGCTGGCATGCGAAATGTCGATGACTAGGGTTGTCAGTGAAATGGATACTGGGTGGAACGTGAAATGTCGTAGTGAAATTAGAATTCTTGTATCGAATATTGTTTCCTAGCAGACAGTGACTTGTAATACCGCGGGCATGTTTTGTACGAATGTACTGTCAAACTGTAGATGAGGAGAATGACTCTCAGGGAGTGAAGTGGAAAACCGTCTATCGGATTGGATGGATGAAAAAAATCGATATCGATCTAGTCCCTATTACATCAGACTCAGTTTAACCCACGCGTTGTGCCGTAAATGTTGACGAGGTTACTATTCACACAAAAATCGTCTGTCTATTGTGATCGAGCATATGCAATGAATCTCAAAATATCCCATTGGATTTAGGCGAAAATTTACAACGTTATCGAAGATGCAGATAAACGCATTCCAACATTTAGTTCTGGTTTCTAAAACTGTTGTTTACATGCGCTTTTACAATTATGATCAATAAGCTATGGAATCGAACGAAAATATCCTGTTTCTTTTTTATGTTAAATCGATGTTTCTTTAAAATATTTTGTACGCATTCCTGCCTGATAGCAATCGTATGAGAAAAAAATATTTGACGAATGGTTTGCGAGCAGCAATGTTTGTTTACTAATACAGCATTAGTCTGTCCCATGTGGCTAATGGTCCGTCTCGTTTGTTTGGGTTAAAATATTAATTGAATCCAAACTTTGGTCTGATTCGATGCATAGTGATCTTTAATTGCCGAGTGGCGTGTATTTTCAAGAAGCAGATAAATTTTACTATACGAATATCAGTTAATCTATCAAAAGGGAAATTCCAAGTTTCTAAACACTTTTTCAGATTTTTAACTTGTTTCAACGACTGGACGGGCATAGATAACGTAGACTTCAGTATATACGAAAGTGATGTCATCAGGCTGTTTTTATGTTAAAAGTAAAGAAAGACCCTGACCCATACTGGGTAACTCTAATGGAACTTAATGTCCGTGGGCCTTGGATTGCCAAGCCGTTGTCTTTTTGTCGGAAACATTGATTATCGTTAAAACTTTTAGAAATACACCAGTTCCCAAGAAAAGTGCAGGAAAGTTCCGCCACAAGTTTTGAAAATCATGTAGAGCGTAGTTCTTGATCGCCTGCAACAGGCGCCTTCCATGGAGAATGAGAATCAGTGTGCCTACCGGAAGCAATGCTCTAGTGTTGGTGCCGTTTTATGTTATACCCCGACAGTAATTCATTAACTGTTGAAGTTTGTATCCTTGAGTACATAAAGGCGTTTGGCTTTGTCAATTATTTCCAACTCAAAGACCTAATAAAACGCTGGTCATACCAGTCAAAGCAATAATATTGATATGTGAATCCTTTTCCGGCAGATCTCAATACGTTAAAATCAACGGGGAACGCTCTATTTTGCTCCCTACTGAGAAAGTGGATCTTCATTGTGCGATTCGGATATGCGGTGCCCAGAAACGAGTCTTTGAATTCGCTCTCTGTTGTTTTAGATGAAATTACTAGATAGTCAGAAGGGAAATGACTATCTTTAAATCCAGAAAAATGTGCGGAACTGGTGTTTACTAATTCGCGTAGTGAACGTCGCGAAGCATTTTGCAGTAATCTTACTCCACAGACCTGACTAGAAGGAAACGTCAGATTTCTAGGCGACACCATATCCAACAACATTACTTGGACTAATCATCTAAATTATCTACTAACTGGAGTTCGTTGGCTTTCTTTTTTACGCTTTTCGTATTCGTATTCTCTAAGCTAATTCCTCACATCATAATCTCTTGTAGATTACCTCATATTTTCTATTTTTCACCGGCTATTTTCCCAGCACTTCTTTCAAAATAATTTTGTGTTGCTCAAACGCTGTATCAGGACCATTACAGAATAAATCTCTGTTCCTTATGAAAACATTTTCCTCATGAGATTGGCATATAAATGATAGTCTAAAAGATGATTCCAACCTGTAATCACCTTAAAATGAAAGCTTACTCAGAGAATCAATCAAAACACATCATACTCCCTCCTAGAATTTCATATCAAAGGTCCTTTATCCCATTTGCATCAAGATATCTTGCCAAAAGGAACAGCTAATTGAAAAATTACGGTCAAATTTATTTAATCGATATCATGTATACATTGCCTACGAATATTTTTGGTGTGTAATTTGTATAGTACTCGTTGTGCTTTTCTAACATTTTTCTAAAGCTGAATTTTTAAAATTCGAATCAGAATTTTTGTTTCTCCGTACACAATGTTGGACTTGGAAGCCACTATTCAAAAGGCTTGTTCAACAAACCATAATGTTCAACTGATTCTCCGTTAAGCGGTCGAACAACACGGCTTCAGAAAAAGACACTCTTGCCTTTCAAACCTTCTGCTCGCCCTCGATGACTTGACACAAGCTGTAGACAAAGGTCTCACAGTACACGCTTGTTATCTTGATGTATCAAAAGCATTCGATCGTGTCAACCACAGTCTGTTACTACAAAAGATGGAGCTATGTGGAATCAAAGGTTCATTACTAGCCTGGTTTGAGGATTATCTCCGCGACCGTGTCATTCGAGTAAGGGTTGGTGGTGCTTTGTCACGACCTATTGCAGTAACGAGTGGGGTGCCGCAGGGATCAGTGCTTGGACCACTTCTTTTCCTGATGTATGTTAACGACTTACCTAAACTTGTTCGATGCAAAATCTTGTTATTTGCGGATGACATCAAGCTATGGACACAAGTACGTACAACTGAGGATTGCAGAGAGCTTCAGCTGGACCTCGATGCCTTACAAGACTAGTCAGTTAGAAATGAACTACCTTTCAATGTCAGAAAATGCAAGGTATTGACTGTTGGAAGACATTTCGAGTACTCCTACACCCTTGGTTCCCATATTCTTGAAAGCACTAACAAGGAGAAGGACTTGGGTGTGTGGGTGAGCAGCACTTTGAAACCGTCACATAACGTCACAGCTGTCTATGAAAAGACGTCACGAGTACTGCTACTGCTAAAACGCGTGTTCGGGAGTTTCACTAAGCAAACCGTTCATCGAATAATTAATACGTACTTGAGGCCAACCATGGAGTATGCGGTTCAGGCTTGGTCACCCTGGCTACAGAAGGACATGAGCTCTTGCAGAGAATATATCATCGGACTACCAAGCTCGTACGCGGTTTGAAGCACAAACAATACGAAGATCGTATTGCAAGTCTTAATCTATTCGACTTTCGCTACCGCCGTCTTAGAGGTGATTTGATACTTATGTTCAATATACTGCATACCCCCAACCATCCCCTAAATCAACTATTCACGCGACTACCACGCAGAACCAGCCGGAGTCACGACTATACAGTACATATTCCTGACTCGAGACTAAACTGTCGAAGGTACTTTTATTCTGTACGTGTATGCTTTACCTGGAACTACCTACCTTGTAATGTTGCACATTCACCCAACTTGGATATATTCAAATCGAATTTGGACAATTTCATGTTGACCAATCCAAACTTTGAACCTACATATTTACACCATAAAAGCTTTGAACTTTGAAACCAGTTTCCGTCCAATGGATTTTTACTTGATTCCTGAACTGCTCAGTAAGCAAACAAATCCCGTTTTACTACCCATGTTATTCGTAATTCTCATGTTATTCTGTGGTTTTTGTCAATCTATATGCTTTTTAGACCATTAAAATTGAATTGAATTGAAGATGTTTGATATGACAACTGAATTTTAAAGCAACCGTTAAATGTTTGGCATTACTTGACTGTCTTTCTACGCCCATATTTCCCAAACCTCAACCGGAACGTGAGCACATTTGATCATGCAACTGAATTTAGTTTGAACGTGATTTTCCAACGAATAGCACTAGTTTACAAAACCCAGCAGCTTAGCTCCTGCTAGGTTGGAATTCCCTAACTCAACATGTATTAGACTTTCCTTGCCTGGCGATATTTAAGGCGAAATTGGACCTATATATGCAAACGAACATCATTTGTGAGCCATAAATTTTATATGCTCTACTCGTCAAATACTATTAATTTTTAACGTTTTCATTTACACCAAAATCTTGTGCTGTTGTACAGTGTTTGCATTTTTAACAATAAATCCTTTTATCTTTGTGGTTGAGAACACAAATTTAAGCTCCATGCTATGGAAATCGGTAATAGGAGCGGATCTTTCAGATCATAATGGTCTGATCTGTATAATGGGCTTTCCGCAAGCTAACCGCGATATGTCACCCGGCAATATCGAATGAGAAATCAGAGCCCTGAATGCAATGCCGATACAACCCAATTTGATCAACTTTCGTTCCATGTAAGGTTGATTTGCTGAGATTTGATGGAGCGCTGGCTTATTATCTCAGTTCATGTTTCAGAAATGGGCCTATATTTTCAGGTGTTTTACTCAATAGATTACGATAGACTAGTCGCAAGCAATTCCGTATTAGGTAATTTTGTCCCAAAAATCGTTTATGTCAGTAAATGTATCACATTAAATTTTATGATTCAATTCAATTTGAATAGAAATGCAAATATTTAGAGGGGTAATCCTCTGATGAGAATGAAGGGGATTTTAGCAGACAACAGAGTAACTGCTTTCACAAAGCGTGAAAATGTAGTGTGATCGGTAATGAGTTTGCGTTGAACTGACGAACCCGCCCAGCTTTCATGTTCTAGTAACGCATTTTGTGGAAAAATAGAGTACTTAAAACAGCTGCCCTATGAACGTGTTGAATTTACACAACGCAATGCTTCGTAAGGCTTATTCACAGTTGGCCGCAGTATACAAAACCTCAAGACGTGTAGTGGGTGACGACGAATCTCTCGAAGAAGATCGTTCCTTGACGATCGAAAGGGGGTTTCTTGATTCCACCAGAATCTGGTGCATTTTCTCATTGTCTTGGTGTTAACTGTTTAGTTTGGGGCCTTCCCACCAGTATACTTTAGTCCAGGTTGCATGGTACGAGCCATCAATGTGAACAAGAAAATTTGACAACGATTCAAAGTTGAAGTTGTTTACAGTTAAGTATAAGGTTTGATCTTGGAACAGCTTTTAAGTCCAGTGTTGATGTTGCTAAAATATTACGCAAAATAATTCTGTCATATTCTGCATACTCCTTTTATTACTTGTTCCCAAATAATGACCTATAAATTTAAGCACCTTATCGTAAGCGTAAGCATTCATTTTCTACAGATTCCATTAAAAATTACGCGCTGTTTGTTTTCATCGGCTCGTAAAAGTAAAACCAAGATCCTCGTGTCTTCTGTTGACACAGGTTATTTCGCCATTTAAAATGTCACTATACCGAGGATCTTTCCACTCGATCACCTATAAATATCTTCACCAAAGATTTTGTCACTGAACAATGGAGAAAAGACTTATCTCGTTGATATTTTGCATGCTATATCTTGTTGTTTTCTCCCCAACTGTATAGACAAGTTTACAAATAAAACAAACATCAAATAAAGCGTTTACATTCAATTTATTCATCGGTACATTCATAAACTGCATCGGAAGTCTTCGGCCAGACCATTTCAGTTTTCAGTTTAATCTGATTTCTCAGGCGCTTTCTCGCCAGGCGATTCTGTTTGAGCGATCGCCAAATTTTCCCTATAAAATTACTTAACCGACTCGTATATACTCCAATAACTGATGTTGTTCTTTATTTGTTCATGCTTTCAAGCAGGCTATAATCGGATCCAATTTTATGCAATTCATCCGTATATATATATATATATATATATATATATATATATATATATATATATATATTAATGTGTGGGTGTGTGGGTGTGTGTGTGAATGTTTCTAAATTTTATCAGCTTGAAGTTTTTAAATTCAAATAATATTTTTTCTTTCTCCGCCACAATGTTAGACTTGGAGGCCACTTAAAAGGCTCTGTTCAATAAACCATAATGTTCTTCAAATATATTATATATAGATAATTATATGCTAATTATATATCTATATTCTATATATTATATATGCAAGGTATACGTAATGTCGGCAATGTCGGTATGATCGAAAAAACTCATTAACAGTGGTTTTCGTTAAGAAGCCTAGAAAAATGGACAACGAGTAATTGATTCCATGCTGATGCGGACAAGGCCACTTATCCGAATTCCATTTACGTATTAGGATTTATCTCAGTAACAACAAAATAATATGATGAGATGTTGCTTGATGGAACAGTATGTTGGACACGTTCAAAGTGAAACGGTTCCGAGGATCTTTTCATTACCATTCTCATTCTTGTAGGGATCTAGGAAGCCGTTGCATTGCGCCTCAGGTTTATTTTATCACTCAATGTTTGCTGAATAATATCATTGGAAGGAAACAGACGTTTCGCTTGAACAACAACTAAACCCCTTGTAAGTGGCCGCGCATAAATATTCTCATCTTGGTTGCCGGAATATAATTGATATCAGTATCGCACCACTATAACTTGTTGAATGTGCGTCTCTTTGTGTTTGCGGTTGCTCCATTCGGACAACTGAGGACAAGCGTATTGTTTAGTCTGTAAACGGTGTTGGCGTTGAACGCCATACACATTCAAACCTGTATGAATTTTAAAAATCAAACGGGTTGATCTTGGGTTTGGAGGTAAATTCGAAATTAACCAGCTAGAGCAAATTTGATTAAGGATTGGCGACTAATTCAAACTTCGTTAGACCGGGCGTAACAAGTCGCATCAACCGCATTTGACCTTACGTTCAAATAGCCCACGGGTCTTAATCTGCGCATGCAAGGTCAAGATCACTCCCACTCATTTGAATAGCACACATTTTTAATTGATTCCCATGGATGGACGCGCCTGATTAAAATACTCAGGTTTTAATGTTGAAAATGACTGAATATTGGGCATTCTTTGAGTAAGCATTTTTTATTGTTCTAGTCCAAAGTTTTGAGATTTCAAACTCATTGACTGCAACCTCAGACTCCAATGAATACAGGTGGGACTCGTTAAGCTTTTGAATAGTTCCTAGTGAATATAAGCTTCAAAATCAATATGGGTGTCCCTACTAAATATTTATGTAGCTAATTTCGAGGCACAGATTAGCAATGGATAATCCCTTATGTGCAATGAGAGTAAATATTCTTGTTCAATATTATATGAATGCTGAAACAAGCAAATAGTTTTAAATAACTACTAGATTTTATTTACAGTTGGAGGTAAAGTGATAAAATCTCAGTATGCTATTTAAATCCTTTAAACCTGGTCTCACTCCCGTACGAACAGTACTTTATAGGGCATTTTTACACGTGTACAGTCTCTCTCAAAACACAAAACTGCGAGATCCCCCATTTAATCTCTTTCAACGGTATAGCAAATTGAATCACACCAAATACGTAGTTTCTGGTTGCAATGTGCATTTATGGAACAGCGTACCGACTCACCTGGTACAAACCGAAACTATTGACGCATTTTAAAAAAACACTAGATGCTCATATGGACAAGTATGATTTGCGTTTGATAACAATCCAGAACAAAATTTTATGATATTTTTTACCATCCAACCAGATGTACATTTTTGTGGGTCTTGTCAAGCATAGCCTTTTAACCTGTATACCTTCGAAAAATAAATCTATGAATAAGTATTTCACAAAGATCTCGCCTGGGGATCTTCGGTGATTTCAATATGAGAGTGCTGAACTCTGTACTAAGTAAAAATTCCCAGGAATGTTTTAAGACCTAGGAAATTGCACAATGTCTCCGAAACACATATGTACGTTATCGTGTACGTATTATACAGCAACATCTCAAATTATCCCGAATCAATATAAACGGTATTTTATTCAAAGTAATGTGTTGCTCACGTCCCCATCCCTTATTTTATTCAATTGAGTGGGAATGATGTTGGACTTGCCTACGTAGATTAAAGCCCAGGGGCTATTTGAACGTAAGGTCAAATGCGCTTGGTCCAACAAACCTTAATTCATATGCAAATCCTTACTCAAATGTGTTCTAAGTGATTGTTTTCTAGTGTATCTCTGAACCCAAGATTGACCCGTTTGGTTTTTAAAAGTCATACAGCATAAACCAACATATTCATTTGCATGCATTTCCATCACACACAAGTTAATCACATGATAAGTTCCTACGGCGATTACACACAGGTTCGAATGTGTATGGCGTTGAACGCCAACGTCGTTTGCAGACTAAACAACACGTTTGTCCTCAGTTGTCCGAACTGAGCAACCGCAAACACAAAGAGACGCACAATCAATAATTGATAGTGATGCGACATGTGATGAGCAATGATTCCCGCATATCAATTATATTCCGGCAACCAAGGTCGACCACGAGAAAATTGAGCAAATAAACACATGATTAACATTTGTTTATAGATTTAATACGTTGTCGAATCAACCGTTTCTGGTGGTTTTTCAAGCAAAATTTCGTTATCTTCTTAATGGCATTATTCAGCAAGCATCGCTTGGTAAAATGAACTTCAGCTGCAGTGCAGCACCTCCGTTTTAACCTGCAATAATGATAAGAGTAATGAATAGCTCCTTGTAATCTGGCCGCTTTGGTCGTGTTCGAACGACATCATCACAGCAATATCATACAAGATTGTATTTGAGGATGCTACCAAGACAAATCATAATACATAGACTGCCTCCGCATACGTGGCACAGTCCGCTTCAGCTTACCGTCACTTTCTTCTTCTTGCATAAAAGCACATTTTTATTTGGCCTCGGTAACAGTGACAATCCCGGCACACCCGTACATGAAATTCCCCATCATTATGCTCTCCGTGTTTGATCTTGCAGCTCTACCATGGAGTGTTCTTTTCTAAACTTCTTGGCGTATGATGTGGTGAATTTTAAATTAGCTTTAACTCAGCATTTACACCTATTTCTTACTAACGATATTACTCTCAAATTTCTAGGGAGATCTTACCTGAGTTCATCTAATTCAGCAACGATCAATGCAATGGCACGTATGCCGTACTCTGTGATTTTCAAATCCGATTACTTGCAATCACGGTTTCAGATATTCAAGGAGTTGTGTTGATAAATCAAATGCTTTAGAAATTCACAGTGTTTCAGCACGAATGAAAATGCTTTCAGGAATTATGCACTCCATAACCTTCTCAATAGCAAGTACAGCTACAGAGACAATAATTCGCAGCATCAACTCGGCCACCGCCTCTGAAGATAAGCGAAAATTTCAGGCATAATTTATTTATAACTTTTTTTCATATCAGACAGCCCTACGACAACAAAAGTTGTTCACACTCAATTATCTCACAATTGCTTTCGAAATACATCGATCATTGAACATAGCATGTAATTAAAATCACACAAAATTCTAATCTCACTAATAAAAATATTCTAAAAATCGTTTTGCTGCGAGACCGATTAAACGAAACCAGTCTTTTTATGACGAACGTTTCAGCACCGAAAATACATAAAGACAACAATAAGTGTTGAACTGCAACTCAAAATCAAATATTCAATCGAACTGCGTGACGCGTACTTCTGGCAGCAAATGCTCGTCAAGCCACGTTCATCTCCCTGGACTTATTTATTCTTAGAATGCAGATTTATTCAATTTTAATACAGAAAGGAAGTTTGATGATGACGCATAATGCTTTGTTTTCTATTATTTTTTTGATAATTTCTAGAGGTTCGTATGAATACACCAATCTCTTTTTAGTTAACAAAGCCAATAGATCTTGCTTTCGACTGAGTTCCATACTCAAGAAGACACAGAATGGTCGAAATATCATGTGTTGTAAATAATTAGCTTCTCACATATCCTCTAAGGATTTTTATGGATGTATATATCGCAAAGCATTTTAGCACGCAGTTTGATTATTATTGAACCAACAGTATAAACTTTGGTTTATGACAAGAAGTAAATAGCTGTAAAATACCATAAGATTTACATATAAAATTCCTATTATTCAGAGTTTGAATATAACGGAATACGCCTGTGATTTATCAAGAACTCTCGGTGCCCACAGTACATCGTCCTCCGACGCTTGACCATTTTGCTATTTCCTGTGTTGCGGGAGTCGGGGTGAGCGTTAGTTAGATCTCAGAATTGAAACACACCTGACAATTGGACAGGAAACGCGTGTTAGGTTTGGAGTGATTCACATTGAGGGTGGGGGTTCAAAATATGCCTGACGGTAGGACTGCAAACGCCATCTCTCCTCGATTGACCTCACATTGTTATTCTTAGCAAATATCGCTTTATTTTAAGCCAATTGCTGTACTTAAATCGGCTCCCTTTTGAAATACAATTTTAATATTTATGAATTCGCAATGATAACGTGCCAAATTAGTCAACAAATAGAGTATACGGACTGCGTTGCGGCTGATTGGCATCTTACATGCAGATTGTGACTCGAGGGAATCCATTGATCGGGGCGAACATGATTAAAGAGGCTGCAACCGTGCAATGAGATCTGAGGATCCCCACTTGCTTTGATTTTAACCACAAGCGCCAGTCAATTCTTCATAGTTAAGCGGTAAGCGTCGTTTTCTTTGCGCAGAGGTCGAAATGGATTCATTCTATGCGATATAGTCTCTTGCAATCTAATCTGTAGAACAAGCTGCTACATAACAGAATGTTATTCATTTACATCTAATCGTAAAAACAAAAAGAGATGGGCCTTTAAGTTTAACTGACTATACCGTTGCAGTAAAATTGCAAAATACGGATCAGAAATCAGTGAATCGCTTTCTTCAACCTTTACTAAACCTGGACTAATAGTACTTCTGAGCTAAAGGATAGCAATCGTTTGATTTGCAGCTATTGCTTTCAACTTACGTAATACGATATTTTTAAAATCCTCGTAGAGTTTGATGAACACAAATTAAATCAATAGTGGTTGAGTTTTAAACGTTTTACTATTTAATGTTAATGAGCTGATTTCTCACATGATTAATCAAGCATCAGTATTTCGCTCGTAATCTCAATCCATTTTGTACTTTGTAAGAACATCTAATGTTGGCATGCACGAGAATAGTCTGGTCTTGTGAAGATCATTATTAACTATTACTTGTGTACTACTATAAATAAATAATTAATGAATTTCTAGTGGTCCATATAGTACATGACCATTTCCATTTCCCAAAAATAAAGATTACACACCTTGTGATCAATCCACTCGAAACAAATTTAAAATTTTGTTCTGTTAAACACCGAAAAACCAGCAAGTTTAAATGAAGCGCCCGATTCGCAACGTTTATCATTTAGTTTCGATTATACTGAAGCTAAAACGTTCTCACTACAAATTGTGTGCTCCATAGTCGATAGAAAAAAGGTGATTTGCAATCGATCCTACAGCTGTTTCGATTCCAATTATTCGACTGAGCGACTCTCGAGGCCAGAATATCACGTGATTTGTTAATCTTGTTGTGAATAAACATCACTTTGGTCATCCATAAGCGGCTTGAGTGCGTGACCACGAATCACTATGTGATTCTGTATTTGAACATCGTGGTTCTTTGTAAGAACCCTATTTAACAGTGGCATACAAGTATACCTTTTGTTTACCACTATACTAATTTCAAGGCTCATGGAACATCATATTACTGTCTCCACCTGATGACGGCGAACAGCCAGAAGCCGGTAGTGGTGTAAGGGGTGGGGATGTGAGCATCTGAATATATTAAACATCACATCTCATTGTGAGCAAGCTAATTTTTAAAACCAAAATCGGTCTAAACATGCCAACGCACGTGAGTGGATCAAATAATCGATCACATGAGTCATGCATAATTTAAGACGTGGTAATGAATTGACGCACTAGATCGAAGTTTCACATGTCCGCGGTCTGTAATCGTCAACTAGATTCGATAGTTCAGAGAGCGAAACCGGTTTAAATGAAATTATAAGCAGATTCCAAGGCATAATTCTTAATTACTTTATCAACTAACTTTGAGACCGAAAAAATGTTTTACTGGATGATGCATTTTAAATATTCCACATAAAGGATGTTCTATGGGGATTTGAAAAAGTGTGAAACAACTCAGTATTCATCGAAAATTGGAAATAATTCTCTATTTTGCCAGTATACTTTTGACTGACGCCTGTTGATGGTGCGCTCTAGAAAGCGTTCGCTGATCCAACAACGTTGGTCACACAAAAAATTTTTTTAACAAAATATCATGTGACGTAGGGTAAACGACAAGGCATGATTTGTTTTCTCCGCTCTAATTTCAAACCAAATGGTATATGGTATGAAAGCACAAGCCTGATCCAGGCAAAGTGCCGCACAGTCAGAGACTGCACGTGGGCTAAGATACTGTCAGGTCGCCCAGGCCTAGACAGATATGATGGCGGAATAGAAATGGTAGTGAGACTCTAGCGTGCTTCAGCATGCAGCTCACTACCGTTAGCCACACAGCACACAAGTGCTGCGTGATTACACACCCGTGCAAACCAAATAGATGTAACAAATTGATGAATCCAGTCAAGCGTACACCGGATTTTCGGGGGTAACTGTCTGCTACTATTTAAAATTGAAGAAGTACGGGAAAAATTTGTCTTGTAGTCCAAATTAGCGTCCATCACTACCGTTGCTGGATTATCAGTGTCAATTAACTGATCACCTGCAAAGCTAAAGGCTGTAGGGAGCGATTATAAGTTAACCAACTCAGAACTGTTTTATGAATATGGCGCGATCAGTCAACGTGTCCCAAAACAGAGTTGTGTTGAATCAATGTCATGCGCTGAATAGTATATAACAGGCCATACGGATTTGGTTCACTTTTCCAGCACCTTTTTACTAGGTCTAATGAGATTCAATGCCATTGCTTTCTTCTGCAGTGTGTAAGTAGCGTAAAACTGGTCTGGTCATGTATGTGATAGGTTATTATCAAGGTAAAATGCCAGTTAACGGTTGATCCAGATGCACCACAAATCAATCTACATTTAAACATAAAGGTTGGATGTAACAAGCTTATCGGGTAGTAACTTTACAGTTAAATGTTGCTTATTACAAACCCATCGATTCAGGCTTCACGGAAGCTGAGCTCAATGTGCACTAAGTGACGTTGAAGTAATAAAAAAAACAAAAAGCATTTTCAACAACATTTCTTCATATTTTCTTTATTTTAAGGATAGGGCAACCGTATCGCTTACCACTTAAGTTCTTTAAAGGTTAGGTGTTCAAGACGACGCTGATTGTTATACTAAACTTGATTTAGGCGGGAAACTTTTTCAATCTTTTGACTCATTATCATCATTGACAGCATTACACCGGTAACAAGTACCACGTGCTTAACTGCCATACAACCATGGCATGGTAAAAAAAAATTTCAAAACATGTGGGGAGATGGTGGGACACGAAAGTTAATTAACCTATAAAAGATTGGGTACAGACAAAAGGGGATGAGCTACCTACACCTCGAATCAAACATGCATTCAAGCAAGTGTTGTAAACGAGTAGAGCGACACCCGCATGACAGTTTCCTTGCTGCTTTCACTGACACACATCATAACAAACATTTCTCGCCACTTCACTTGACAACAGACACGATTAATCCAACACTTCAAAGAGTCGTCTACAACAAGGTAGACACTGAACATAATTTTGGGCCATAACTCTAAGGGTAAGAAGCCATTGCGAATTCCGATCTGTAGGACCCCAACCTGGGAGACGGATCACACCAACCACAGCTAGTTTAGCAGTCCAAGCCTTCGTCTGCTTGAGCCATGTCAGAGTCTGGCCAGTCTTACAACGGCGCCATTCCGAGTTGGGAGTGGCGAACAAAACCGCGTTAGAAAAACGATGATTTCCCATTCGCAATACGAGGCCTAACCAGCGAAGTCTTTACACGTTAACTTGTTTTTCAATATCTACGTAGCTAGCAAAGACTTTTGAATATACATATAAATTCACACCCATGCAAAATTAGCAAGTGAATGGAGTCGAGGAAAACAGTTGAGGCAAATTTCTCAAACCATAGAATATTTTACAGAGAAAAGAATATGCTAATTTCATAATAAATGCAAATGAGGTCTGGTAATCCCGAAAAAGTTGAGGAACCATAGCTAATGATAGAAAGACCGCTGAACATCGGCCATTATTTGTTTACTTGAATTGTCAACGTTCAACATTACAAATTTGAGATAAAGACAAAAGGTCACTAAGCAACGAAAGGCTAAAATAGATAAATATACTTTACATAAAACATATAGGAATTAACAGGGCACAATTAGAACTATTGTACAGTACTATATTCTCAAATGCACGTATCATGTATTTGAATTGTCAAGAATACATACAAAAATGTTTAAAAAATAAGAGTCTACCAGAACTCAAGCTTATAAGTTTCAATCAAATTCACGAGACTTAGTTTTTACCATACCCAATCGTTCGTATTATCAACAGTAAAATTAAAGAGAGCTTCAAGCTCCAGATATTCGGTCAAAGTTTAAGTGCTTACCGCACAGATGAGACATCAAGGCGATGAATGTTATCGGTAACCGTTTGGAAATCAGAATGTAATACAGCTTGCAAGACTGGCAATATCGCAACTTCTACATATAGTCCATGGTCTATTGTTTACGAACATCGCGCGCAAGCAAGAGCATCTACAATCACTAAGACTGTTTTTTCATAAGGATGCACATATTTTGAGTCCAATGTTTCTATTCTGGACGGCGTTAACAACTATTTGAATATTTTGAAGGATCTGGTACTCATAAGTAGTCATAAACACAAAGTCGAAATATGCTTAGCATTGTCTTGCACGCATACTAATATGAAAGCAATGACCTGCATATTGGTGATCCACATTAATAAATAAGAGGATAATGTCGCTTGAACTGCCGCATGCAAGTTACTTATTGCATACAGAAAGATAGCACAACCACGAATCCCATAGGCACGAAACTAACAGAATTGATGAAGCCGTCAATTTCGGGTGAATATGCTACGCAAAATACATTTGATAATAAAATGATTCTGCGTTCCATTGATAGCCCGCTAAGTTGCAAAAAGGATCAATGGACAAACTAGGAGATTAACGATTCATCCCAGCCAAATCACAGGGATCATCAATCTAATAAAAACAACATTCGATTAACTATTCAGTCAGCCGAAAATGATATATAAGTCAAATCTATCTGTTAAATTTATTCAGATTTTTTATTATATACACAACTGTACAAACGATATTGTCATCAAGCAGTTTGTTCGTTTGAAGGCATTGCGCCTTCATCCTTATCGTCATCTTCTAGGTCTGCTGTCATAACGACATATTCCCGGGAAGAATAACCAAATTTGATTAGATCTTTTTCAATCAACTCATAGTAACGACGAGGTTCGATGCGTTGATTGTTCAAGTAAGTCCCATTTGCAGATTCCAGGTCGATCAAATAAAGCCGCACAAGTCCGCGAACCTAAACGTGGAACAAAAACACTATGAAAAAATCGATACATTGATGAACCCATAAACACTGGAAACAAAAGAACAAACTTCCGAGCAGCAAAGCTGTTAAAGGCCCACTGCCGTGGAGGTTTATTAAACATGTGAAGCACGAGTAGATGAAAAGTAGAACATACGCAAAAACACATTACTATAGGCTTAGGTGACATGATGTGAGATGCCGGCGATGCAATCAAGTTTGGAATTTCTCCACAGGCTTCTTATTCGTCGCGGACTAGATGCTTTGTACGAGATGCATGTACCTCTCCAATCCAGCTACTGCAAATCTGACTTAATTGCTGTGAAGGACGGGTTGTATTGGTAATAGACGTGCAAGTTTCCGATCCAGGGCAGGTTCAGTCCACTTGGGAACGCAAACAAAGCAAGTACAACACGAAAGAAATCAACAGGAGTATCGCCGACATGTTACAGAAGAACTGTTACAAAGTGGATATTATTGAGCATAACCTATTTTGCTAACGTTAATTGGATTGCTTTAATGAAACATTTCAAAAGTTATGCAGCATTGTGATTATATCAGACGGGATATTGGCGGTTTGTGTGAGCGGAACATTTAGGTCGCTGAAAATCTATGTTTACCACATGAGAGGAACGTATCCAATCTCAGCAGATTGATTTTGTTTTGAAAGACGGGCGTTACACGGGCCTTGCAAGCTAATTTTATGAAATAAATTAATTATACACACATTCTATTGTCGGGTTTCTCAGTATCACCACAAACCACCAGTCTCCCACTGGGCGCAAAACGAAAAGTATACTTTTAACTCGAAACGTCTATATGATCACAACGCTTGTGACCGTTGTGTGGCAGCAATTTCCATCAAACTAGCAATATTTATAATAATATACTGCACTTCTTCGATGTGTGCCGAAGGATTCGACGCGAAAAGAGTTTAAACTGAGCCAGACGCTACCAAATACTACAATTTTAACGCCTCAACGTCTTTCATGTTATTACTACCGGTTACATGCACGGATGTGCAATGGTGCAGCATTTCTGTGATGTGCGGCTAACATCGTGCTAAATTGATTGGACAACGGTAGTGAGCTGCATGCTGAAACACGCTAGAGTCTCACAACCATTTCTATTTCTATTTCCCCTCTCATATCTGTCTAGGCCTGGGCAACCTGACAGTATCTTAGCCCGCGTGCAATCTGTGACTGTGCGGCACTTTGCCTGGATCAGGCTTGTGCTTTGATACCATCATACCATACTACCGGTTACTACGAATGCCGATGAGTTTTCTGAGCAAGTCTCTTTCTCTTCGGAATAATATAAATATCTTGATCGTAGGGTGGAAATCGTAGTGGATACGGGTCAAATGATGTCCAGAAAAGCAGGTAGGTTAAATTATGTGTATGTATAAAATGACGAGTCTAGGACCAGTCAATGTGCGACATAGTCATAACTGCACGCACACAGGCTGATATGATGTCACGTTTTCTAGGAATAGTCGGACAGATAACAAAGATTTAATGGCAGACTGCAGCGCGTGGCGTTACAGGTGCAGTACACAAATACCGTACAATCACGAAAACGCGTAATGGGAACAAAGACAACAAGAAACGAATGTTGACGCAACGGATGAACGCACCTAGAGTCAAAGCGTTCATCTGTCTTACAGGCTCCCTCTGATAAGAACAAACGGTCAGAAAGCGATGGTTGAGTATCCTAGCAAGAGGGGGGGTTGTAAGACTACAAATTATTCATTCTACATGGATGTGCAATAGCGTTTTAAATCGTTGCAAAACAGATAACACTATTCTAAATTGATTTACCACCGATAGTGAGCTGCATGCGGAAATATGCTGGAGACACACTAAAATTAATACATTTCCTAGAAATCTATCTAAGCCTGGAGAACTTGATAGTATCCAAGCCCGTGTGCAGTCTCTGACGATGCGGCATATTACCTGACTCCAGGCTTGTGAATTTATACAGAGAAAAAAGGGAATTACAAAGATAAGTACACGATTGAACAGCGCAAAATTTAGTTGCTAGGGTACACCAATCAGAGAAATGACAAAACTTACTAGTCGGTATTGAAGGACAGCATGCTGTTTAGAAATACTCGGGTGATCCATCGGAATATCGGCGATTTTCCTATCACGACCGATTAAGAAACCACTTTGTCTGTGAATATGCAAAATGGGCAGCGTTTCAGTGCCTTTGAAAACATAAAGACGCCAATGTTGAGTAGGTTTGCGAGCATCTTCTGGTTCGTTGTATTTTATGACAACACCTTTGAACGTGTTTGTGTCTTCAGCAAGCTTGCCTAGGTAATAAAGGGAACGAAAAGTGTGAAACGCATTGTTTAATGAACATCAATGTGAAGTCAGAAACTGAAATGGGCGAAAATGAGTAGGATAGGAGTATATGGACAACATATAAAGTTAAAAAAGTATCCCGGAAGCATACGACAGAGTTGGCAGATCTGAGCTTTCTAAACTAAGTAATCGCTGTTATTACAGCTTCCCAAAACGGATTGATTCAAATTATCACGAGATGCAATCCGAAGAATTTATGCTCACATCACTGTAGTTAAAAATTTCACTCAGTGAATTAAAAGTAATGTAAAATATCACGTGTTTTTGATGTCCGATCTAATGAAAGGTTGAATTTCGGGCTAGCAAAAAAAACCGTTCAGTTACAGCCTTTATTCTTCATTTTCAGCAACTTTAAAGTCACCATAATCACAGACAGCATTACACCGGTAGCATGTACCAAATGCTTAACTGCCATACAACTATGAAAAAGTATAATACCAAAAGATGCCAAGTGTGGCAGTTAAATAGCTGCGGATTCTATAGACGAGTAAGCACGAACAAACTGGGATGAGGTGCCTACACTTCGAATCAAGTTTCGTGAAAGGGTAGAGCAAAATCAGCATGACAGCTTCCTGGTGGCTTTCAGTGTCAGGTATCATAACAAGATTTCAACTTACACTTTCAAACAGCACCGAACGAGCAGCGGATTCAAATCACGCTGAATAAATGAACATCGGCACTATGTGTCACCAATAAATTTAACTAGATTTAAACTATAATTGGAAACCGGAAATTCCCAGCACAATAAGTAATTGAGCCACCTGAATATGACATATCACAGATATGCAATCGTGCGGTATTTCCGTACAACCCAGGCAACACCATTCTAAATTGATTTGTCATCGGTAACGAACCTTGAAGCAATACCCTGGTGGAATTTGAAAGAAAACATCCAACGTGCAGTCAATAATTTAAATCCTAAAACGGAACAGTGCTATCTTTAACGCTAATGAACGGTCAATTGAACCTTTAATTCTAAATGGAAACTTTCTTGAACAGTGTAAATAAGTCGCACACCAGGAGTCTCAACAATGACACCATCAGGTTAACGCAATCCTGTAGGGTGCACATAAAATCACAAATGGAAAAAGGAATTGAAGGTAATGGTAATTTAGTAAACGATGAAATGAATAAAAATATATAAATGGGGATTAGAGGTATATTTAGAAATTACCGGAAAGACCGAAATTTGCTCGTTGCTTCTGCGTCACAGTATTCTCATTCTTTCCCAAAAGGCCACTTTGAGACAAGTTGGCTTTGAAATCCTCCTCGCGAGTTCGGCGACTCGAATTGAACCTAGGATTATGTGGCCTTTCCTCTTCCTTTAATAAAACTGGAGAATGTAAACGACCACCTTTCTTGTGCCCTTCTTCTTCTTTTAATACCTGTGGCTCCCTTAGCCTACGGCGACGTTCGCGAGGAGGTAAATCATCAGGAGCACCACGCGGGCTGCGGCTTCGAAATCGGCGTTTTGATGACTCGTTTCTGCGACTGAGTGAAGATGAGACATTTTCTGATGCATCATCTGGAGGTTCAATCTTGAACTCGAAGGTTCTTTCGTCAGTTTTATGCACACTTTCGTTACGAGAACGCTTTAATTTATGCCTATGGTGATCCTGAGACATGATACAAGTTTACACAAACGACGGCAGAAAAATAACCTGAAATTTGAATGGAGAAATATTGTAACACAGAATATGGAATATACCGCATGGAAAATTGAAGCGATATGCCGAAAACGATGAAACTTGTTAGATGAAAATCTTTCATAAACAATTTGATTAGCAAATACAAACGTAACAGAAGCTATTTTATTAATAAGTAGTATATGATGTTTGAGATACAGGACGGAAGCGCACGACTGGTTACGCGGTTATTACCGTTCATCAGGTACACCTATCCGTGAGCTGACATTCGAACACGGTTTTGATATTGTGCTAGACCCAATTATTTGCGAATTGGAGGATGAATCTTCATTTGCAAATTGAAATTTAGCTTTCACGTGGGAACTAAGCTAAATCACACAATCAGTGCAATGCAGCATCTGTAACTGGAATATTTTGCAACATTTCAATAACAGCAGGATGGTTTTTCCGTCCTGCTTTTCTACTAGTTATTAATAAATGTGATTTCAAACAAAAATTAACCATCGTGCTGTTATTGGAATGTTAAATAATAAGCATGAACCGCAGATTGCTGGGTTATGTATAGTGTATGAAATCACAAGCCTGATCTAGGCAAAGTGCCGTATAGTTAAAGACTGCCAGGTTGTCCAGACCTAGACAGATACAGGAAAAGAAAACAGCAATGGTAAGAGACTCAAGCATGTACTTGCATTTTGGGCTAACATCAAATTTGATATAGCAGTCTTTCGCAAATAGCGCAGCAGTCCGCTAGACATCGAAGAAAAAAGAAGAAACACAGATCAAGGACGGCGGATATAACAAAAAATGAATTTTAATCAACTGCAAATTCGTATTTTTCGTTGTATCGTATAAACCCAAGGTATTTTTTCGAATGCGTAAAATTGTAAACCACCCAAAAGAATTCCTGTTCCCAAAATTTCCTCGAGGTCGAGTTCTGAAGTAACTCAGTAACTGGTTACAGCAGCACGAGAGCGAACCATTAGAAAAGGCTTAGAATTCAATTAGGTCAGCCGCTTTCCAGACTTGCAAGATTCACTTGTCCGACGCACTTATTCTGTATGAAATCACAAGTATAGAGCCAAATTAGGTGGTGCAACGTCATCGATTGCATGTGAACTCAAATGCTGTCTGGCTGCACATGTCGATATAGGTATATAATGAATATATAATAAGTGTGTGACTGTGCGTTCTCCACACGCAACTCATTACAGATGTCACCTCCACAGTAAAGAAGTACCGAAGATAACAGATCCTAATGCAGGTGTTTTAGGAATTTCTAGTGCTGTGTGATTTTATACTTTATTTCGACTCAATTGACTCCCAGTTAGAACCGCAAATGCCTGCCATTTCGAGCTGTTCTTGCCCAGTGTGTGGCTCTCGTGTCGGACCTAGAACGAAGTCTATCACTTGCTCTTTGTGCTGCACGAAAACGCATCTATCTTGTGAACCTCGTCTTACGGACTTAGAAACTGCAGTAATACGGTCACAGGCATCTTCTTCTCTGAAATACATTTGCCAGATATGCCTTCCTGATTTTGAATCTCTGCAGAATAATGGCGAATCTACTCTGCTGACATGTCCTATGCGTACCTCACAAGTTACTCCACAGTTGTCCTCAACACCAGCTCGACCCGAAAGTGCAACCCCCCGTCAAGCAGTCGATAATAGGATTTCTAAAGTTGAATCTGATGTCCGCCGTATTCTTGCAGAACTCGCCTCTCTGCGCCGGCAACAAGATCAGCCTATAGTTCCTGTTGTTGAATGTAACCCTGGGTGCACACTCTCCCCTCCGTCATACCTTCCACTGAAAGACCCGGTTACTGCAACTACCTCAAAGAAAAAGCAGTCAAACACTTCTCCGCCAAAAGTCAAAAACGCGCGTCCTCACACATTCTCCGTCATTTGTACCAATGTACCTGAGTCAACATGTACACAGTTCAAAAGTAAACGTGAACATGATCTACAACAGTGGATTGACTTGTGTTCGAAAATGAAAATCCCAGCCATAGATCCCTCGGGTATAACACGATTAACCCGACATCCATCTTCCCCCCATGCCGATAAAGCCCGTCTCTTACGTATTGACTTGCAAACGAGTGAACAAGCTGAAGACGTTTTATTGTCTGCCTATTTACTCCACGGTGAATCTAGTATTATCCGGATCTTTCCGAACGTTCCATGGACTGAGCGCCAAAAGAATCGTGATTCTAAATCAACGCACCGAGAGCCATCAGCTATCATCATTCATGGTGTACCAGAAGGCGAATGTTCGAATGATCTAGATAAGAAACAGCATGATTACGATCAGTGGCGTTTCCTACATAGTCACATGGAGTGTACTGATATAATCACAACCGCTATTTACCGTCTTCCTCGTTCAGGTACTTACTCTGGTAATTCTCCCCGCTTACTGAAGGTTTGTTTTCTACATCCCGATATGGTAAATTCTGCGTTAAGTGCTTGGCGTACAACTCGTAGATATGCTCCACCTAATGTTCGACTATATTCCGACAATCAACGCCGTAATCCTATACAGACCGTTGTATCCAGATTGCCCAACACTGGCACCGAGGGTGACTCACTCGTCAATCCTAAAGTAACAAATCTACCACCCGCATCTACTGACGTATCAAAAAACCTGAACCAGCCGGTCGTGTCCCGACCGGCTCAGGTGTAAATCAGCCTTCACTTATTCTGCGGAAGTCCCTGGTATGTGGCTATACTAATGCTCAAAGCCTTCTCAGTAAAATTAACGAACTCAGACTACGTACTTCCGCTTGCCCCTATGACATTCTTGCCGTCACAGAAACTTGGTTGAGTGATTGCCACCTCGACAGTGAGATTGAGCTGACTAACATGACTGTCCTCCGGTCAGATCGGCCTACAGCAGAAGGAGGTGTAGCTCTTTACACCCGATCATCATTACACTGCTCAGTATTAGATGGTTTTCAATCTTCCGACGCTCTTACCTGTGTTCTGCAACTATCCGTTCATTCAACGTTACTGATTGTTCTCATCTACCGTCCACCCAATAGCTCAGCGGCTCGCGACATGCAATTGCTGACAGATCTGAACCACGCATTAACTGTTTTCCACACACATGTCCTCATTATGGGTGACTTCAACTTACCACGCCTATTCTGTGACCCATATCCTAGCGACCCTCTATCTAATGAACTACTGGACTTAATACACACTCATCCACTTTTCAACCACTCCACGCTCCCAACACGTTTTCACTCGCAGCATTCGCCCTCACTGCTAGACTTGATTTTGACCAATGACGAATTAATGATTGAATATATCAAACGGGAACCCCCACTCGGGCGCAGTGATCATGTCTTCCTCCACTTCGACCTAGTTTACTGGGCTGATAAGGTAAATACACGCTCTATTTATTCATGTAAACGGACAAACTACGCGTCTCTCAACACTATCATTGATGAACAAGATTGGATTATTAACTCATCAACTTCGGCGGAAGATGCCTGGCTTCATTTTTCGACCCGCTTACAGCATCTGCAAAGCTTATGCACCGTTACCAAAGAAGTTTCTCTCAAAAGTCGAGGTTTTACTCCAATTCGTAGTCGCACTCGAAAATGGATGCGGGAAAGAAATATTGAATGGGCTACCTATCTCAGTATGCCAACTCCTGCGAACTGGGAGCGCTATCGGAAGCTTCGTAACAAAGTCAATTCGCTAGTTCGCGATGACAAACTCGCTTACCAGTACAGACTAACGAGCTCTTTTGCCATCAATCCCAAACGGTTATTTAGTTATGTGAACCGCTTGAGGTATGTTAAACCTGGAGTTACGATCCTTGAGACTCCACAAGGCTTGACCCAGGATGCTGCAGCTGCGGCCGAAGCTCTGAAAGCTCATTTTGCCTCAATTTTTCAATCTTCTTCGGGCAACATCACGATTCCTGTAAATTCATCCCCATCCCATTCCACTTTATCTGACATCGAATTTACACCCACAGTTATATATCGTAAACTAAAAAACTTACGGCCCACCAGTTCCGCTGGACCAGACGGTTTCCATCCCCGAACCCTACGCGAATGTGCCTCCTCTCTCTGTTATCCCCTGGCTAATCTTTTCACGCACCTCTTTGCTAACGGCTGTGTCCCACTTGACTGGAAGTGTGGATCTATCTCTCCCATCTATAAAAGCGGCTCTCGATCTCTCGTGTCTAATTACCGACCGATAACATTACTCTCTGTTATATCGAAACTTATGGAATCTATTATCAGTGACTCTCTGATCCAGTTCATTGAAGGACTACACCTTCTGTCTGATTCGCAACACGGTTTCCGTCCCCGGAGATCATGTGTGACAAACCTGATGCTCGCACGTGACCACTGGACATCCGAAGTCGACAAAGGACGAGAGATTCACCTAGTATACTTAGATTTCTCGAAAGCTTTCGACAGAGTCAACCATCGAATCTTGCTCCGCAAATTATGTTCTCTAGGGATTGCAGGTCAGTTGCTTCAGTGGCTTGAGAGTTATTTATCAGATCGCCGCGCATGCGTCCGCGTCGATGGATGTCTCTCTTCAAGTTTCAGCATTTCCAGCGGTGTCCCTCAAGGCTCTGTACTCGGGCCAACCCTATTCCTATCCTTCATTGATTATGTCGTTCAAGCCATTGATTCCCACACGCTCATGTATGCCGACGACATGAAACTTTGGAGAGTCATCACATGTCAACACGACATCGATCAACTACAAGACGACCTCAATTCGCTTTATGTGTGGTCACTCGAAAATTGCTTACCGTTCAATACAGAGAAATGCCGCGTCCTTTCAACGCGTACAAACTCTAGCCCAAGCTATTACCTGGGATTACACCCAATTGAGACGACTTCCTCAGAAAGGGACTTAGGCATTATCGTGCAGTCCAACATGTCAGTCTCGGCGACGTGCCTGAGAGCAGCCAATAAAGCAAACGCCATGCTTGGTCTTCTCAAACGTGTTTTTCGCAGATTTGAACCTCAATGTTTGTCGCTTTTGCTCAAAACATTCATCCGTCCACATCTCGAATACGCCGTTCAAGTTTGGTGCCCGTGGTTACTGAAGGACCAAAGACTTCTTGAGGCTCCCCAGCGACGCGCCACAAAACTTGTCAGAGGTCTGGCCTCGTATCCTTATCCTGAACGTCTTCGCTCCCTCAATCTCTTTTCAGTGAAATACAGAAGGCTCCGTGGTGACCTCATTCTCACCTACCAAATCCTCTCATCCACTGATCACCCTTGTAAACACATTCTCGTCCTTAATCGTGAAACTTCACATCTTCGTGGCCATTCACTCAAACTTTCATATCAACACTCACGCCTCAACTGTCGCAGGCATTTCTTTTCCCTCCGGATATGTACTCACTGGAATAGTCTACCCCAGGAAGTCGTATCCGCAACATCCGTAGAGGTTTTTAAACGGAGTCTGGACGCTCATTTAAATGATCTCCACAACAACATACCTTGAGGCCTTGTCTGTCCGATTGCTGTTGTTCTCGGATAAGCACTGATCCACTACACCGCATCGCGTATTAGCTTCATTTTTTCAGGTACGTTGTCCTCCTTGCCTTACTACTCCGTTCATTCCCTTCCTAACCACCTGTCAGTTTTACTTGTTTCCAGGTCTAACGCCACCCCGATGCCTCCGTATTCTCCTGCTACCGCCTCGCAATATAAGGAAGGCGCAATTCCAAAGCGAGTGTGGCCCGCTATAAGGCCTCCCCGTCCCCGAACAGATGACACTCACAATTTTATTTCACCACACTGTACATACCAACCTGTGGTTATTTTTAAGCTATGCTTTTGGAGACCACAGCTAAAAACCATGAAACCATTTGAAACCATTACTGTTCCCCACCCATGGACATATTTATTCCATCCTTTCAAAACTTCCGGCAACAGGCCATGGTCATGGTTGCAATTTGGACAATACCCCACTGCAAAACGGAACTGCCGCATGTACTTGATTCGGTGTGGGCTTTGGTTTGAAAGCCCTAACGGGACGATTTCGTAAGCTTGTAAACAGTTTATCTAGGAGTAAGAAACGGGAGTGTGATCCATTAAATTTGATTTTAGGGATATATATATATAGAGGATATGATAGATAATCTATATACATAGTATAATAATAATATACTCATTATATATATGATATGTTGTACCTAAAGATCGAGTCGATTTTGGTTATTCTAAAGTTAATTGTTTTTTTTGTCAACCATGGTATAATATTGAATCTTGAATCTTAGATTACTATGAAATAAAGAAGCTCGACAGCGTAAATAAGGTCTATCCCCGACGATTGGCCCAAATGCCATGGACACCAAGTGATTCGCCCTCCAAAAGTTGAAACGAATTATTCGGCCGACCACTTCCATCCTTCCTTCGCTCAAATGTTCCAACCGGCGTCTTCAGGGTACAGCGCCTTCGACCGCGAACTACTTGTGATGTACATCGCAATGGAACACTGTTGGCACATTCTTACAGGACGTCCTTTCACGGCATACACGGACCATAGACCACGCAACGTCAAGGTAAATGTACCATCTTGTGCATCAATCGCACTACTTGTCAAGTTACAATTTGCAGACCTGAAGTCAGGTCACATGGACAGAAATCATGTGGCATCTACGGCTAACATAAGACCATCACACTTCAATGTCCGGTCGTCTCCCTCAGCAACCCACACCTCGATTTCTAGCACAAAACAAAGTCTCGCGGACGCTG
>JACCGJ010022309.1:0-13223 GCA_013407085.1 Atriophallophorus winterbourni
CATTTCGATCTGATTTGTCAATCGATTTCGTGCCGCACGGTACATTTCCACCCTGCACCACACTAGGATCTTTTGACCGACATTGAGGAATTGCATATTGTTTGATTTCAGCTAACGTTGTCCATCTTCTCATACATCCGAGGATGTTTTCGCTCGATCCGGTCTAATGTACACCTTCCGCGACCCGAATTATTACGGGTTCGCAATTGTGGCCTTCGGTCTTTTCGGTGCTTCTAACTCTTGTGATGTGCCGTAGGGTGGTGTTCTGTTTATCTTTCGAAAGCTCGTGATTAGCATCCATCGCTAACACACTTCGAACCTCCACAATATCAGGAGAGTGTGAATACCCTTCTTGTGATGGTTTTCATTTGCATTATACAGTACATGTATACTAGATTGAAAAATGCAGAAAGAAACGGTTCATTTTCACATGGACCCATCCCAACATGAATCACATTTCTGATAATATTCTCGTTTATTTTTAGGTCTGGCTGACTTACGACGCTTGTGCAACCGAGATTACCTTTCTTCAATTTATGCGAATAAAGGAAGGTCAGTCCAGGCTTCGGTTTTTAGAATAGCTTATTTGAACGCGGTTGCACTACGATATTTACTATTTTTAACAAACAGAATTAACTCGTTTGAGTTTAATATGATTCTTCAGGTGTTTGGTTGAGATGCTTTTAATGGCTAATCGTTTATTTTTTGCGATATCACGGTTGTAACAGTTACGATGTACAACCTCACCTGTGACGATATGGCTGCAAACCGAATTCAGTTGTGCCATTATTGGTGTCGTAATTTTTAGCAAATATCATTGCAAAATAAATAATAAAAATAACAAAATTGCATGCAATAAAGTAATATATATATATATATATATACAGGAAGAGAGCAAATGCCGCGGAACAGACTAGTATTCCATATCGCTGTGACTACCGCCTGGGTTCCGTACCTTGCATAGCGGTCAGCGACTGAAGAGATTAACTCTTATGAATTTCATCACTGACTTGCTTTTTATGTCAAATTTTATATACTAAAGACTGTCCTATCAGGTGCCTAATACAAAAATGTCATGAATCACAAGTGGGAACATCAAATCGCCTTATCACCTACCCGAATAGCCTGTCGTCGCCATTTTTAATCGATACGCCTTTGCACCCTGTTAAATTGTTCGGCAGAGTAGCTGACAAATAAACCAAGGGTCAAGAGATTCAAATCAAATTTGTTGCACCGGGAGTGCGTACCGTTTTAAAGTTGACTGCATATTCTGGATGGACTAACCCTCCCGCTTTTTGCATAATGCAAACATGTGGTCAACTCTGATGATATTCACATCTACTAGCCATTGAATCTTGATACATTATATTTATTTACTCTCATTTGCTACTTTAACGCAAGATTAAGCTGGGACATGATCGCTCCGATCTTTTGTCGTGAGGGGTTAATAAAAAGGATATACAACAAAGTAGCTTGCAAACATTTGTGCTGGATGATTGTCTCAAGCGGCCATTAGAGGTTTTGATAAATACTATGTATATCTAAAAGTCACTGTAGTATCTATATAGTTATACATATACAACACTATCGACATAAATACAATTTCAGGTTTAGTAATTTATATTTTATATAATTTTATAATTTATATTTATGTCCTAATTAAGTTAATGTATCAAGATTCAAAATTCATTATAGAATAGCGACTGCAAATTCAACGAATTTTAGAGCCATGAACCATCATTTGGTCTTATCCTTTAGATTCTACGCTCTCGCTGCTGCAGCTTCGGTATTTCATTACGTGAGACAATCCCACGGGGTTATACACGCGCCCGGTTCATTGAAGTTCACATTCACTGGCTCCATACAAACAACAATGATAGGTAAGATGAAATAGGGGTGGCACGCCCCCAATAAACACTGCTTGACGTTTAAACTTCCTGATTAATCCTGCAGATTTCGAAACGGCGAATAGGCTGGAATTGGTGGAAAACATGCGGGACCATAGCACCAAAGATTCTCTCTATGCCAGCATCGATTGTACGTGTACCCCTGGTGGTGCACGATTGCTACGCGCGAACTTGTTGGAACCGCCCATGGGTGAGAGATGTTCGACTTATTAATTATGTTTCCACTAATCCTCGTTTCATTGCCACTGGGAGATATAAAATACTCGCGAATGATGTGTGCAAGTGATGTGGATGTATGCACTACAAGATATTACTCGTGAATTATGTTTTATTGTCCACAATGAAACTTTCTCGTATGTTTCGGTGTAGATAACAGCCTAATGGGAGTTTCGATTGCGCATACTTTTGTGTAAGAGTCCTCATGCCCAGTCGTCTGTTATTCGTTATCTACAAACTATTGATTTTGGACATGCAACAGAAGTTTGTCGAAAAAATGTCAAACGACGATTTTTCAGTATCTCCGGAGTCACTGTCAACATCCAGGCGTTTGGTTTTACCAAATGGACGTTAGGTGACCAATACTTTGGGGTCTATTGAAACCACGTACCTAGTTGTACACGTTTGCACTTCAAAGGTTAGGGTTGAACAGATCCACGACAGCTGTTCAGCTTGTTAGTTTCACGTGTGATTGTGTGTGCTGACCTCAAAAACTTTCACATAATTCTTTCTCATACCTCAGATCCTCCGACGATTTTGAAGCGGCAAGAGGCCGTCAACGAACTTGTCAATTCCCCGGAAAAGCTTGTGAGCATACAAGTAAGCAATTCTTAATCGGAATATGGCGCATTTCATGTGTTACGGAAATTATAATATAATATATTACTTTTATTATAATATCAATATTATAATTACTATTATATTTTGATAATATATTGCAATTCTCTGATTAAATGTTAGTGATAAAGGTTGCTAATCATAATGCAATGTTTCCGTGAATAACTATTCCCACGATCTACTGGTTTCAGAGTGTACTTCGACAACTTCCGTACATCGATGGGCTATTGTCTTGGTGTGTGCAAATTTCTAAATCTCCCGATTCGTCATGCAAGAGCTCCGTAGAACTCCGAACAGACTTGCCAACCGACGCAATACATCATCAGATCTATACCACGAACCCCACCAATGCAAAGATTTCCGATCCAAAAACTTCATGCAGCTCGATTCACGGTTCACCAATGAATCCACCGCGGCTAAATCCCGGGTCTTCTTCCTTCCTGTTGGATTCATGTGGGTTGGAGAACAGAAGAATGAACTTGCAAGCAGCTGAAAGCCGAATCACAAGGGTGATTGCAATTAAAAATCTACTGGATTTGGTTCCATCCCTCTATCGTGCGTTGGGTACGGTGACCTCAGATATATTGGCAATGTACAAAGAGGTAAACGAATGGTTAATGTTGAGGTGAACTTTATGATTATAACTGATAAATAATTCTTTAGCATGCATTTCCATTACACACCCCACAACCGGTTTCGTTCTGTTTGTACTAGTCAGGTAGGGACAGTAGAAAAATTCGTGTACTCGAATAAAGCCATTTTTCTTCTTCTTCTTCTTAGAATCAAGATCCGCAGGCGTTTGAAAGATTGGATGAATTTTAAATAACTTGCGGTTGTAAACAACTGTTGTATAAGATTGGCAAGTCATTGTCACTTGATATTACTTATATTAGCTCAGTAGGTGTTGATGTTTTCTATGGTAATGAAAGATCAAGAATTAATCGTTTTCGAACGCATAAGCTTTGTCGATAAATTTCGATGGCTATCACTTCAGTCGTCTTTAAGCTGCTCCAGTTGAATCTATTTTGCACGTTGTGAAGAACAGTGTAAACGACTGAGAACTTATTCACATATTCATTTCGGAGACCAGTGTCAAGCACCTGTGCTATGATTGAACTGTTCACCTTTTCAGAACAAATTTCGCTCAACCAACTTGGATGATTTTCAAACATTCGATTTACCGGTTTCTATATCAATTTACATTAAGTCCCCGTTTGTTTAAAAATGATCAGATCAATTTTCTTTTCTTTAATGTATTAATTGTAGCGATTTGTAATGAAATATCGATAAGCGTATTCTCCGCTATCATTAAAATTTAAGTATAGAGTATTGCTTACGACTACAGACAAATAATTTTTATTCTTTCTCTTGGTATGCCACCAGAAACTATTTGAAAATGACGTGGCCCAAAACGTCTCTATTCATTGGATATGCTAATAACGTGAAAATTTGACCCAAAACATTTAAGCAAGTAGTTAAAAACTTAAACGAACATTAGATTTATAATCACCGGACCTTATCATGCCGCTGTAACCCACGGTTAAACTTGACATCGGTTTATCCACACGACACTATGTTAGGCTGTAGTCATCACATTGCCAACTGTTGTCGGTACACATTTAAAACCTTGATGTGGTGAGGTTATAGGGCTAGACATGAAAAGAAAGTTAGTACTGAATCGAATATAAGCGTATTCTTACGTTTCTTATCTAATACAGAATCCTAATCAGAAAAATGATGTCCGTAGAAACAGTGTTCAGGCTTAAATTTCGATTACTTGATCTATCATGAGTCGCGCCATTTTGTGCGCCGAGATTTCCGTGGTAGACAGGTGGGATCATTGTGCATATTTTGCTTGTGTTCTGGTAAAATCAACCTCTGTTGACCGGTTAGAATGCTTGCGTAATCTGTGTGTACTCTTGAAGTCATGCACGATAATGTTTATTCTTTGCGAAATCGGACATCAGATTGAGAAAATACCCGACCCAAACAACTCAGTGACCGCATACATATCCGTCTCAGCCTGAAGTCGTCCCATGTAGCGTTTCACCTTCTACCTTATCACCTCTATGTTACCAAGGTCTATGTTATAGCTTGTGCTTAATACATGATCAGCTTGAGCTGAACATGAAATCAATAATCAATATTTACTGGAATAGCGGGGATGCTTTTTGATTTGGTTTCTGTGCTCGTTAGTCTTGGTGCTTAGTTATCTAGATGTTTGCTTGATATACACCCTTGCACACTTGCGTTTCTTGTATTTGGTCTTGCAGCTAGAGGTGTCTTATTATTGAAATTCATTCGTAAAGAAAAGAGCATTTTGCCACGTTTAAATATTATTTGTAAGCCAGCATCATTCGGGATAAAAGGTTTGTCTTCGGAAGCTTCGTTAATATCAGGTATGGTAACCGTAACCTTTTCCCTTTTCAGTTAGTGGTATCTTACACTATTTAGTTGGTGCTTAATTAAACGATGACTACTTGATAAGCTCGCTGCACAAGTTTTCAACTTTCTAAAACTGATTTTCCCGCTGACATGAATAACCTTTTATGGTGTGTCGGTTGGCTTGTGACAGACTGTAAATTTATCCTAATGATGTCCTTTCGCACGGGGCAGCCCTGGATGAAAGTGTCTCTTCAATAGACTCCACTTCTTTTGCAACCCGAATTTTCAGATCTTAGCTATTCAAAAACCGCGCTAACTCATTCAATCGAATGTAGATAGTGAACAGCGGTATACATACAATTTCGCATTAAATCTAGTGTCGAACTGGATTTAACATAACTCATAACTTTCCGTTTGAAAATTCATTTAAAATAACGCTTGTTCGTTCCCACGAAACTCTCATTTAAAAACCGAACGCAGCAGTTTCGATCTAGTTTTTTTCAAATTCACATTTATTATTGGTAATACTAACATAGTCACACTCGTTAAATGCAGCTTTTATCGGACCCCGGTTATGAAAACATTTTGAAACAGATTTGCACAGTTGTCCACACCGATGTCAAAATCTGCAAAGGCACCCTTGCGATGACAAGTCAAAAGTGTTTTGCTATCAAGGTTAGTGTGTGAAACAAAACGTTACAGTTATTTTTTCAAAGGAAGGTATCAGCGTCATGTTGGATGTAACACGTAATGCCTATTCGGAGCAGCTTGATGATGTTACCGGTGAGTCTAACTGCATTCACACACTCATGCCCACCGCTGTATAAACGCGCAGTAAGCAAATAGTGTTTCGCGTTTGTGGACAGTCAACAATTGTTGAGAATTGGCATAAATGCAGCTGGTTTGTATAAAAAATCGATGTGGTAATATTAAATTAGTATATTCGGATTCAACGATAAAGTTGTTATAAGGCAATTGAAAACAGAAACAATTTGATGTACATCCACGGTCGACATCGACCATAGGAGGCCAACAGCTGCATTGTATTGCTCAAAGCCCCTATTCTTGCAAACGACAACCGGCTTCTGGCCGCTTGAGTTCAGGTGGAATCAGTACTATTAGGTTCAGTGAACCTTGAAACAATTGAAAAGTTGGAAACCAAGTAATGTGTCGAAACCACTGTTACATAAGATTCGTACAATGAACAACGATTTTTAAATTCAGAATCACTAATTGTTTTCCCGTCAAGCAATGAGTTGCTCCCACAAAAGTATTATAAATTACAATAAAATATATCCAATGATTGAACTGTTAATTATCTATACTGTGTAATGCCTCATGAATTTGTGGTTGTTGGTACATCAAGTTAACGTCTGTTGTTGGTCTTGGATGTCGGCCAACTATGCTCATCGCTAGCGCATGATAATCTCATGCTTCACACTGTTATACGTAACTAAACAGTCTGCTTCGGGAAGAACAACCTCTCCCACAGCGTTCACTTCACTAATCAGTACTCGGTCGATTGGCAGCATGTGCACGCGGTCTGCGTGATCTACTTTCATCAGCCGAGAGCAGAATCTGTTCATCATAAGCTTGAAAATGACAATTCGCACAGTGCCTCCAACTAGTAGGGCCAAAGTCAAAGGCCTTTATACTTCTTTTGCAAACGTATTTGTATTGCAAGTGTGGCTTGTACAAAGGTCGATTTCATGATTTCAACACTTTGTAGGGTAGATCTTTTGTAATACAAATATTTTTTCAGAAATGCTCGGTTCCATGCAGTTCCGTCACACACACCTACGACCGGTTTCGCGCTATTTGCACTCATCAGGTAGGGCAGTACGAACAGGAACCGCGTACCTGGGATCATTGGAAGAAAGGTGTAGGGTGTGTGATGGAAATGTATGCAAATAAGCATTTTGTTCAGGGCTATAGATTTAAACCCATTTACATATGTTTGAGCACATATGATTGAACAGGTTATTCTGACCAACCTTATTCAACAGTGGCATGCAAGCGCAACTTGTTTAAAAATATTTTTCTTTCTGTATACATGATCCAGCCAATTTAAGTTGGCTAGGTGACGAAGTAGGTCACTTTCGTTTTATAGACATGTTTATCTAGCTTGTTATCCAATTTACACTGAAAATTTTGTGCGGTGCACCTTCTGAACATCCAATTCGGAGACTTCAGCATTTTTTTTAAAGTTATCAGGGAATGCAACGACAGCGGTTTTCAATGAAATTCCAAAACTCATAAGTTTTCCACTTAATTGTCCGTTTAAGTTGGTGTCAGCGCAGTCTGTAGTCGTGAAAGTACCTTATCCCCGTCGTTGTCTGTTTTCAAGTCGTGTTAGAGATAAGGTGAAAGCGTAAACCAAATACGTCCAGTTAATCGAACATTGGTAGTTTTCTTTCCGATTCGTCCAGCCATAAGTTTACATAAACTCTTCCTTAAAACAAGGGGTGGTATGGCATAAACTAAGAGGGCATTCATCAAACGCGTGTTACCTGCTGAAATCTGCTAATCCGTGTCTAAACATCTGTCGATGAGGACCAACATTTTCTTCCCTGTAAAGTTGTCAATTTTTCTAATAGATTCGTATAATGATTATGTTGATTTTGTTTGTTAGTTCATTACTGCCGATCAGTATCATGACCAGTAACAATAGCAACTAGTGTGCTAAAATAATAGTTGATGACCGTCCGCTCCAGTTCAGGACGAGATAAAATGCAGCAGCGTGTTGTGCGTAACCAATATTCTAACGCATTATCAGATGCCAGATAAGATTACACTCAAAAACACTAGATCAAAGAAAAATACCGATGAAACATCTTACTCTTCCAGGTAATGCTGAGCCACGCATTTCACTTAATGGATCACTCAAATAATAATAATAATAATAATAATAACAATAATTATAATAATAATAATAATAATAATATTAATAATAATAACAATAATTATAATAATAATATTAATATTAATAATAATAACAATAATAATTATTATTATAATAATTATAATAATCGTAATAATAATAATAATAATAATAATAATAATAATAATAATAATAATAATAATAATAATAATAATAATAATAATAATAATAACAATAATAACAATAATAAAAATAATAATAATAATAAACATCTATGAATGTGCAAATTTTTCAGATATAATCTAAGAATGTGCTAGTCAGTGTTATATGAAATAAATTGATGGTTTGAAGATTTCGTAAAGACCGTTTTCGGAATTTGGGTAACAAATTTTAACTTTCGCAGTTGAAGTGCGTCGATTGGCACAGAAATTGGAGTTGCCACTTCGGATAGCTCACAACAAAATCCGTGGATTCTACATACAATTTGCAGAATCTGCTCTCGTCTCAATGCAAAAGCGTCGGGATTCACGTGGTTGTCAGAAGTATGAATACAAAGGGCAATGGTCTGACAGTCAGAGCAGTATTACGGGGTTCGAACCTAATCCAAGCACACAAGGAGATGAGGTAAGCTATTCAGAGAGGAGCAAAATACGATCCAAACATCCATCCTTACCAGAAGAATTGATCAAGGTCACCTACCAGAAAGGCATGGTCAATTGTACGACAGAATCTTTGGTGAGTGAACAGCGAATCTCTCCACAGCAATAAGCATTTAATGAACGAATGTATAAATAATTTTTTGCACTGACTCAATGATATGCTCGATGGCACACATGCAGTTTCACAACAAATCAGGCACTAAGCTACTAGCAAAACAAGATCAAGTTAAGCCGCATTTCCCACTCCATATTACCCTTATTATTCAGTATTATCCTCATCATAGAGTACCACATTACAGCTGCAATCAGTATCATGCATAGTGGGTGAGAGAGGATAAACAAAATAGGTAATAATGGAAAAAATACCCCAATAAACTGATATACGTAAATAGTGCCCGCAAATTGAGGTATCGAATAGCCAGTAGTACAAAGTCCTGATCCCGCGAAGGTCGACTCGACATCCATTAGAATGATAGTTGCAATTCGATTCAAATTACTATACTGTGATTTAAATGTAGTTGTTTGATTGACTTTTTGAAACGTATTATTTTTCATGTCGGTTGCTCAGTAACATTAATCCGTTTTTAGCTGCAAATGAGTAGCATATATGCTAATGGCATCCACTCCATCAGATTGTGGAATTTTACCAATCAATGTTTCTATAAATGAAAAATCAAAACATTCTTTCTGTCACAAAAAATGAAAAATGTGCACAAAATCGTGAAATCCAAAAAGTTTAAATCACGACCAAGGAACAGAACGTGATAGAAATAGATTAACAAATGATGGGTTTTGAACGCTGAAACCGTTAACAGGGTAGCGGGTGGGGGAAGAGGTAAGCCGGGAATGATTTCGTCAGGTGATTTCAGGTGGCAACTGGCGCGCACCTGGTCAATTATCACATTTCGGTTTCATCGGTCCAATGTTAGCCGCGTAAGCCTCCCTCCGCGTTGCACGCACACATCGATTGTGCCTCGATTCACTCCGGAGGTCAACGTGTCCAACGCAATTGCGTTCACCCACGCACAACACAAGAGAAGCCGATTGGTCAAAAGCGTTTATTACGCACAAGACAAATAACGAAACACACGCATGCGAATCCTGATCTTACTGTCCCTACCTGATGAGTGCAAACAGCACGAAACCGGTCGTGGGGTGTGAATGACGGAAAAGCATGCAAATGAATATTTTGAAACACACGCATATTTTATATAGGCAAACAACCTATCGCAACACTGATCCTCAAAATGTATGTTCTGGTTATCAATTCGATTTGATTTGTCAGTCGGTATCGTGCCAGCCACTTAAAGCCCTCGTCAAGCAGGGCTCGTTTGACCGACATTGACGAATTGCATATCGTTCAATTGAGGCTGACGATAAGGTCTTCAATAGGTCAGATCGACACATCCGACCATGCTCAACCCATATACATGAGATTGTTGTGGATTGAGCAAAATAATGATCGGTATCAATTTCCCAGCTGATATTTTAACACCGTTCTCGTATTCACCATAAATCCATTTCGATTTGATACATTTAAGCACAGATAGCTTGAACGAATGGAATATATGTTTTATACAATGGTGCTTATGCATAGATCTAATCAGTATAAAACAATGCACATAAATTTGCCACGCTGTAAGTAACTCGTAATCATTAGCGCTTTTTTCTGGTACACAATAGAAAGATTTAGCTTTGTAAATTCATATTCTTTTTCTTTATTTTGATAAAATGTTACGCAAATTGCTGATGGAGACTAATATTGTGTATTTTGCATCCTTTCAGATGCGTTTGAACGGTGGGTAGCACGTTTCCACACTAATCATACTTGCATAGAACGAATGAAGGGATCGCTACAGGAAGTGTACTATATCGCGGACAAGTGAGCCCAAACCGCGTTTCAACTGATCTCATTTACTCCAGGATTATATGTGACCTAATTTCGGAGCTGCATCCTGAAATGGGACTTTTCTATCGTTTGTCTGAAGTTGTAGCCGGTTGTGACTTGCTCGCTTCTCTAGCCAGGCTTGTACTGAGCGCTCCAGCAGGACTGCCGTTTAGTAAGCAATGCCATTATCAAAATTCATACCATTTTCAAAGTTATACTTGTATATGACTGCTGTGTAGGGTTCTTACAAAGAACCGCTATGTTCAAATACAGAATCACAAAGTGATTATTGGCCAAGCGGTCGAGGCGCTTATAAAATATCAATGAACTGTAGTGCTCACATCCCCATCCCTCACACACCTCATATGATATTCAGTTCGCTTGTTCCCTCGTATTAAATTTGTATTTATATGGTAAGAATGGTAACGACTGCGTGTTTAAAGGATGTTCGTGAATGCTACAAACTACAACTCATGAGTGTACGAGAATTAAACTAGCAAAGTAAATAAAAATGATATTGTAGCAAGTGACATCTTGGGTTTCAAAAAGACCGCATACAATCGCTAATAAATTTCTTTTGACCACAGTGAACGCACAATCAAACTTCAGCTGAGTAGACGCTTTTCATTTAAATATTCCAAGGTGATGCATTTTGACATTTAAAAATATAGATGGAAATTAGACTGAAGGCCATAATTATAGGAACGAATATTTACTTTTCTATCGTAATTGTAAGGCTGTGCTTTTTGTGACTATAAATTCTTAATCTTGAATCTTGAACGATGGTCGTTTCTAATCTAATCTAATTTGTTTACTGCGGGATTGAAAGATCTTTTGTACAGTCTAAGTGACTGAGCATTTACAAGTAGCACGTGATTTGCCTTCTTCAGGAGAAGAGCATTTTATTTAAAAATGCACATTTCAAAAATTCCACATCGTTGCACAACCCAACGGTGGACAATCTGTTTTATCTCATTTGCTTCATTCATTAATACTGGTGTTAAATCAATATTCCGTGCACTGTTCATTTTGATATACCTTAGGGGGTATAGCTTGCAACCCGTTGTGAAACACTTTCATAAGCGGTAGGCTAAATTCTTTCAAGATTAAGAAAACCTACTGAGTGACAATGTACATTTACCTCAAACACATTCCACCTGCGTCGTCAAAAATTAACCTATCAGTTAGCAGGATTGTGATAAGAACCACTCATGTATTTGCAACAACTCGCAGCAAACGCGTTTCAATGTAGTAAATAAAACGACCATGTCTATCATTCAGTTAATTAACGCAGTCCCATGTATTAGTTTCACATGTTAACCATCACATCTTTCTGTGTTCCGTTTAACAGCATATCCTCGGCTGTCAGACAGATTTGCGGTTAAAAATGGAAGAAATATCGTTCTTGAACGTCGCCTTACATACCCCACCGTTCCAAATCATGTGGTAATGCGAATTCCATCATCCTTGTGATTCCAACTCCAGTACACTTCACCTGACCTTAGTTTGATCATAGTTGGCGGCCCAAATATGGTGAGTATACCTTGTTTGAACTGTATGAAATTACTAGTCTGATCTAGACAAAGTGCCGTACAACCAGGAACCGTTTGTGTTTGAAGCGAAATGTTGCCCGAAAACTGTTAACTGCGAAATCCACTTTTATAACACTTTATTTAATTCACATAGAAAAGAATATTTTCATAATGCTGAATACTGTGTCTCAGCCATTCCATACAAAAGCAATCTCGCATGAGAGAATGATTCACATCGATGCGTTAGCTCTCAAATCGAATTGTGATTACCGCGACTATACGGCCCAATGGACACTCGGTGGAACAGGTGGCGCACAGTTCCACGGATGCGCATCGAGGGGCATTCGAACCTACGACATCTCGCTTGAAAGGCCCGCTTCTTATTACTGTGCATCCGCGGGCTGATAAATCCAAGATTAAACTCCTATTTCATTAGAAAAATGCAGCACGCTTGATATTATATGACTCGATGTTGCTACAGGATTTGATAACTGTTTTATAGACCATTTTGACATCCATTTTCTCCGTTAAACTATAGTCCGAGAGCTTTATTACCAGTACTATCTAAAGTAATGGATTCCATCATAGCTGATGCCTTGCGGAATCACCTTGAGATCAGTAACTTAATCTCTGAAGCACAGCATGGATTCAAACAAAAGATTTTGCTCTTAGCAAAAGAAGCGTGATCTGAACTACTAGATGCTGGCAACTCCGTGGACTTAATTTATATCGATATCACAAAAGCATTTGATTGTGTCAATCACGAACGGCTCTTGTCGAAACTCGTTACCAACGGAGTACATAGTAAACTTTATGCGTGGATTAAAAATGGTTAATATCTCGTGAGGTGTACGTGCGAGTCAAAACCGAGCTATCCGAGTCGATTCAAGTTGCCCGCGGTGTCCCATAAAGATCTGTCCTCGGACCACTCTTGTTTCTAATACTTGCCTACTATAGTACAGTCGCCACTGCTTATTTTCACTGATGACACAACGATTTGGCGCAAGATAAACTCCACGACCGACGCATACAACCTCCAACGGGATCCCGATATGATTTATGCCTGGTCCTTAGATAACGAAATGCCACTGATTGCTTTGAAATGCAGCCAATTATAGCTCAAGAGCAAGTTGAACA
>JACCGJ010022310.1:0-10490 GCA_013407085.1 Atriophallophorus winterbourni
GTTTTAGAAAACGTTGCGGCCAGAAAAGTGTGCGCAGGTTGCAAATTATTTCGCTAGATTCTCAATCTGGATTTGGTGTTGAAACACATGTGGCTAATATTTAGAGAACTTTCAAATGTTCACAGGTAGATGACAGGTTTCAGTATATCTGACTCTGTAGGTTAAAAGTGAACAAAGCCCATAGCCTAGTAGGGAAACTTCAATGGTACTTATAGTATCTTCGTTGTGGTTCGCCAAAACGACGGCTTCCATTTTCAACCGTAGCCTTTCTGCTGGTACCATTGCAAATGGCTGGAAAACTGTTAGGATTACACCAACCCCAAGAAAACTGCAAGAAAGTTATGCTTGATAGCATGCTCTCCACATGTATTAAATATAATTGCACGGATGTGCACTCGTACAGTACTTCTGTACTATGCGGATAACACCCTGCTAAATTGATTGGCCACGGATAGTAAGCTGCATGCTGAAACACGCTGGAGTCTCACTACAATGTTTATTCTCTATTTCTTATATCTGTCTAGGCCTGGGCAACCTGACAGTAATATCGCCCACGTGCAGTATCTGACTGTGCTGCACTTTGCCTGGATCAGGCTTGTGCTTTTATACCATACCATTAAATATCATGGAAAGGCTGGTTCTTCATCATTTGAAGAAGGTGCCATCATTGGAAGATGATAATCACTTTGCTTACCGGAAACAACGCTTTACAGTTGATGACGTTTTATGTGTAACTCACAGAATTTTGAAAGAGTTTGACGGCAAATCATTCACCGTTAAAGTTTGTTTTGTTGATTACACGAACGCGTCCGGCTCTGTGGAACATATCTAACTGACGGACCTACTCAAAACCCGAGTCATACCAGACAAAATAATAAAATGGATATGTGGATATTTTTCCGATAGATCTCAATACGTCAAAATCAACAGGCTACACTCTGCTTTGCTCCTGTCGGAGAATGGGGTTCTTCAAAAAGCGATGTTATCTCCAATCTTCTTTTCAGCATACATAGCTACGCTTCCACAGCTACCCTGAACTTTCACTTTGAAATACGCTGATAACATAATCATTGGATGCTCAGTACCCCAAAACGACTCTTCAAATCCGCTATCCGCTGCTTTAGATGAAATTACTGCATGATCAGTAGAGATATGTCTATCTTTAAATCCTGAAAAATGTTCTGAACTTGTAAAGAAAAAGTTCATGTGCATGTATTTCCATCACACACTCCACGAGCGGTTTCGTGCTGTTTGCACACATCAGTTAGGGACAGTAGGATCAGGATCCGCATGTGCTTGAAACAGTGGAAGAATGGTAAACAAGTTGTTCAATCATGTAGACAGGGTTTAAACCCATGACCATGAACGAAAATCTCATTTACATGCAATTTTCATCACACACACTACCGGTGTCGTACTGTTTGCTCTCATCAGGCAGGGACAGTAGTATCAGATCGAATTTATCTCGTTATTATCATGGTTATATTTTCTGAGAATATTGTTTGCTTTTTATGTGTAATTTGTATAGAATTCGTTGTGTATCTTGTTAAAACTAGCCTAAAGCTGAAATTTTCGTCTAAAGCTTTGTTAATCTTTTTCTTAACATCAGTCATAATGTGAACTACGAAAGTTGATTTACATGAACTACAGAATTGCTTCAATTACAAAATCTAATAGAATAGAAGGCATCCTTTTTAGACGCCACTTGTTTTGGGAAATTTCGGTGAACGTCGCTTTAAACCCTGATATACCCGCACGCCAGATAACAAGGTGTTCGCGGTATACCAACATACTTTTGTGGAACACATTTGCACAGCAAATTATTAAACAAATTCGAACGTTTCTATGAAGTTTAAGTCGAATGCTTCCACACGTTACCAGGATTTTTCGCTTGTTTTTTCCATGCACTTTCACATCTCTGATTTTTCATCGTTGTTTGTTTTAAGTGTCGGTAGTGTATCTTGTCTCATCATCCTTGTGTGTATGTATAAAAGCACAAGCCTGATCAAGGCAAAGTGCCGCACAGTCAGACTGCACGTGGGCTAAGATACTGTCAGGTTGCCCAGGACTAGACAGATATGAGGAAGAAAAAATCAGGAAATGGTAGGGGGACTCCAGCCTGTTTCAGCATGCAGCTCACTACCGGTGGCCAATCAATTTAGCACGGTGTTAGCCGCACAGAACAAAAGTACTGTACGATTGCACATACGTGCATCACCATCCTTAATTCGAACTGATGCGCAATCGTGCAGTGCTTATGTGCTGTGCGACGAATACCGTTCTAAGTTGATTAGCCACCGGTAGTGATCTGCACGTGGAAACACGATAGAGTCTCACTGCCACTTCTTTTCCTATTTTCTTTCTCTGTCTAGGCCTAGGCAACCTGACAGTACCTTAACCCACGTGCAGTCTATCACTGTACGGCACTTTTTCGTGATCGGGCTTGCGATTTCATACATACGCACATACAACTATCCTGATAATGCTTGCTATTTTCAGCCATGGACCCAGAAGACATCGAAGACGAGAAATTGAAAAAGCCAACGACTCATGATGCGCAAGGTGCAGCGGATTTGGAGCGTGTCACTGATTATGTGGAGGAGCAAGATCTTCGCGTCGGCTTGGATGCATTGACGGCGGTTTCCGGTACGGTGGATGATACCACCAAAAAAGCTCAGAAAGACAAACAATTGCTAAAAGTTAAAGTTAAGACGGAGGACGTTGAATTGATTGTAAGTTCCGCGATCACTTACTAATCTCTCGAATTTCTTGACACACATTAGCAGTACTCGTTTTGCCAACGAGCAACTGATTGAAATTGAGGATTTGTCGCACATCGTCTACGTCATTGTGGACAGCAATACCTCAGGAGCAAGTCCCAAGTATTTAATTGCCATACAATCATGATAAAACAAACGCCTAAAGAGATAGAGAAGTGTGGCATTTCAAAAGCTACCAAAGCTCTAAAAGATTAAACTCAAATACAGTGGGATCAAATTTTCGTGCTTCGATTGAAGCACGCATGTAAAATTAATCAAACACCTTAAGATGTCCGCAACAAGACCACCACTGAACACGATTTTGAGTCATATCACTAAGGGTAAGAAGCCACTGCAAATTCTGATCACGTGGCCCCAACCTGGGAGACGGGTCGCCTCAACTGCAGCTAGTTTAGCAGTCAGCTTTCATCCTTCTGAACCAAGTCAGAGTCTAGTCATTCTTACAACTACGCTGTTTAGAGTCATCAAAGACAGCAATACACCGGTAGCACGTACCGAATGCTTAACTGCCATACAACCACGAAAAAGTAAAATCCTAAAAGATGGGGAAGGGTGGGACTTAAATTGCTACGGCTTCTATAGAAGAGTAAGCACAACCAAACTGAGGAGAGGTGCCTACACCTCGAATAGAACATACATTCAAACAAGTTTCGTGAACGAGTAGAGCAACATCAGCACGGCAGCTTCCTTGCGGCTTCCACTGTCATGCATCATAACAAGCTTTTCTCGTCACTCCGCTTGACAACATACAAGGTTAAGCAAACACTCCAAGAATATGCTTAGTGCAAGACCGCCATTGAGCACGGTTTCGGGACATGTCCTGAAGCGTAACTAACCACTGCGTTATCTGATTGCGGGGACACCAGCCTGGAAGACGCGCTGCGCCTACTTTGAAAAGGTTACTAGTAAGGGTTTTTAACTGCCTATGCCATGTGACGGTTTGGCCACCCCGAGATTTACGCCAATCAGGATGTGGCGTCGCAAAAAGAATCTGTTTCGGAAATCGGTGAACACCACACAGGCAACCCAAATTTCCCTCTGGATTCTTCATCAGCGGACCTGAGCGCGATATGGTGCGTAGACGCCTACGCAATGAACGAAAATAGATCTTACGATTTGGTTGTGTCTAAATAAAGCCGAACAAATGAAATAGCAAATTAAGCGAAATCCTCCAAGGTCCAAGCTAGCTTGGCGGTGATCGTGTCGACCTCATTATACTCTTCAATCGACCTTACTTTTGTGTGAATAGCTTTGATCTTTTGAACTATGTCACCCCGCGCGATTCGACCAGAGACGAGATCGCACAGAAAGTGTGTAGTCCATACGTTTTTCTTAGCAGTTGATAGCTAGGTATTCACTTGACCACATTGACACCGTCGCCAAATCCGGCTTTGGCTTGAGAACACGTTTTTGAGCGCTGAGTCAGCTTACTAGAGGGTATGCAATCTCTGCTGTGCTTTTAACCCCTTTGTGAATTAAGTTACAACTGGTTTCGAGCTGCATGCGGAAAGACGCTGTAGTCTTACTGCCTGGGAGAACTGACAGTTTCTCCGCCCACGTACAGCTTACGGATGTGGGCAATTTGCCCGCGTGAGGCTTGTGATTTAGTATTCGAGAATGTAACGTGTTTTCGCGTGCATCTGCTACCGGTGGCAAATCACACGGTGTTATCTGCGCAGTACTCAACTACTGCACAATTGCATATCCGCGCGATTGTAAGGGCTCCGTTTCTCTATCGCTTCTGATACGATAACTCTGTTTTGTTTCATATACTGACATTCTGGCTGTCGAATGGATTACCCTATGTTACGGATTAGTTGTTAGACTACCTCCTGCTCATTAGCTCCAACTAAATGTAAGGTTCTTCTTCAAGATTGGGAGGGGTTGCAGCCCACTCTGACGGTCGATGACCTCAGTCTGGACTGTGTGGAACAGTTTACCTATATTGGTAGCTGCATCACGGCGGGAGGAGGGCTGAAAAGTGAGATCAGCTCTCGCATAGCGAGAGCTCGCTTCGCGTTGACCAGTCTAGGTCACCTCTGGAAGCGGTCTAACGTGAGTTTGAGACTCAAGGGGAGAGTTTACCTGGCATCAGTCAGGACGGTCTTGCTTTACGGGTGCGAGAGCTGGGCAGTACGCGCAGAGGAGCTCCGGCGCTTGGAGGTGTTTGAACATCGATGTTTACGGAGGCTTGCACGAGTGTGGTGGCAACACCGCACTAGCAACGTTGAAGTGAGGCACCTGATGCTACGAGACCTAATCGACCGTTCCCGTCTCCGCTGGCTAGGGCATGTCTTGAGAATGAAGCCTGAGCGCCTACCCTTCCGCGCGCTGCGTGTGTCGGTTGGCCCAGGCTGGTGGTGGTGTTCAGGTGGACCACCGCTGACCTGGAAGAAGGCCTTAAAACGCTTGACGTCGGGTTTAGCTCGGGTCGGGCGAACGCGGCTTCCTGGGTGGGATCCAAGGGATAGTGAGTGTCTGTGGCTTGACACGCTGTCGACGATGGCTGAGAACCGGCAACAGTGGAGAGAGTGCATTCTATTTTGTGTTCCCCCCTCAAATTGTGAAAAAATCAAAAAATATCAAAAAGTCGACATGTGGAACAATGGACAAAAAAATTCCCTCTCATATTGTACCTTTTTTTCTTTCTTTTTCTCGTGCATTGCCGGGTGGCACTTTTTCATTTTTAAATGATTGTGTAAATATATATATATATATATATATATATATATATATATCCTGCTCATTAGACAGAACCTGTATTGTTGCAACGGTGTTTGGATTCTCGTATGCAACGAGGACCTTCCTTCGATAATGATTGTGCGATTTGATTATTAGCTACCAGAGAGCGTGTCCTGGTTTATCATGAAAAGCATTCAGTTGATCTGATCTTTCCATTTTCCCTTGAACAAGGCCTCGTTTTTTTCTTTTTCAGTGTACTCAAATGGAAGTGAGCAAATTAATCGCGGAACAGCGTTTGAAAGAAAACCAAGGGGATGTGTACAAAACTCTGATCGATTTGATTGGTTGATTGCAAACTTTACATTTCATTCTGTCTTTGTTTTTGACTTGACTGATTCCAGGGATTTGGGGTCTCAGATTTTCTTAAAAACAAAACCAATATACACCGTTGAGGCGGTGCGCAATCTGCCGGTGTTGCGCTCAAAATAACCAGCCATCAGTCGCACAGTCGAAGGTCGGTTTCGTGCTGTTTGGATTCATTACTTTAGCCAAGTACGATCATGTTTCACTTGTCTTGAAATATGATTGACTACGTGTTACGGAAAATGGGATATAGTAGTAGAGACAGTCGCTGTGTCCAATCAATCGACGCGTTGTTCTTAAACCAAGCGGAAGGAAAACAGAACAAAGCCGGAATGGAACGTCCAATGTGTCTTCGTGGACATCGTTTATATTTCTAGAACGTAAGCAAGGGCAGGTTATGTGCCAAAAACAAGTGGGTTGTCAGTCAGTGGAGAGCAAAAACAATCACATGGTTCAATACGACTAACTCTTGTTGTTATTTACAGATGTGCAATCGTACAGTACCGTGCGGCTAACACCGTGTTAAATTGATTAGCCACGGATAGTGAGGTGCATGTTGAAACACGCTGGAGTCTCACTACCAGCTTTATTCTGTTTAGACCTGATCAACCTGACAGTATCTCAGCCCACATGCAGTCTCTGACTGTGCGGCACTTTGCCTGGATCAGGCTTGTGCCTTCATACCATGCCATAATATTGTTGCTATTTTCGCCATATCTGTCTAGGCCTGATCAACCTGACAGTATCTCAGCCCACATGCAGTCTCTGACTGTGCGGCACTTTGCCTGGATCAGGCTTGTGATTTTATAGATACATAATCTTGTTGGTTGTGTACGTTGCGAAAAAAAGATGGTTTAACACGAAAACTTTGTTATGATTATTCGTTCACCCCATGCTGAACTATCTGTTGAGAAAGATTGATACCCCTAATTTTGAACGCGCAATAAACATGCTTCTGTTAGAAAACACACCCACTCTGCCCATTGTTTTATACAGAAATGGATTATGTAACAGAAATTAATGGAAGGGTTAATTATCATGAAGATTCGGTATTCATTGTCTAATAAAATGCGTACTGTCAGGTGTCCTTTGCTGGGTTGATGTGGATGAGAACCATGCATTCACTAGGTCATAAGGGAAAGTATTCTTGAGAATAATCATAGCAAGTCGTTCGCTTGAAACGAAATGTTTTGTGTGCGTATGTATAAAAGCACAAGCTTGATTCAGGCAAAGTGCCGTACAGTCAGAAACTGCACAAGGTTTCCCAGGCCTAGACAGATATGAGGAAGACAAAAATCAGGAAATGGTAGTGAGACTCCAGCCTGCTTCAGCATGCAGCTCATCACCGATGGCCAATCAATTTATCACGGTGTTAACCGCACAGCACAGAAGTCTTGTACGATTGCACATCCGTGTGTCTTGAACAAGATAAACCTTCAGTGTGAAATGGACGTGATACGTCTGAAACGAGAGAGAGAAAGTAACATGATTAGCAGCTGAGAGTATTATCTGCACGCCGGCTTATAGGCGACGCTATACACACTGTCCCCAAAGTGAGCGGTGAAGAGCAAGAGAGTTAGATCACTTCGTACAGTGATCAACTCCAAGAAATTTGTGCACGTGATTGCGTCATGTTTTTATGAAAAAGTACCACGGTGCTGAAATTTGGAATAAAGCTTTTTGCTTCACAAATGAATGAAAGATGCGCATTTAATGGAATTCGGTGAACCTAATCTTAATACATGGAAACAAAGGGAGTAAAAACAGAAGCATGGCAGTGAGCCAATATACGCAAACGTAAACTCTTGTATTCGAGAACAAATCTTGTGGTCTGTGCTAATAAGTAACAGGCCTAAGTTTAGCAAAAAGATTCATACATGGATGATCGCATGATCAATTTTGCAGATATTTCGTACGATCTGCTACTCACGAGTAGTCACTAACAAACATCCCACAAATGTGTGTATGTATAAAAGCACAAGCCTGATCCAGGCAGTGCCGCACAGTCAGAAACTGCATGTGGGCTAAGATACTGTCAGGTTGCCCAGTCCTACACAGATATGTGAAAAACGTGGGAATGGTAGTGAGACTCCAGCGTGTTTCAGCAGGCAGCTCACTACCGTTGGCCAATCAATTTAGCACGATGTTAGCCGCACAGCGCAAAAATGTTGCACGATTGCACATTCGTGCCTCCACAAATAACTGATCATCAGGTTTAACTAGTGTTAGCCTACATCGTATCCGCTGGAAAGACCTGGTGTGCAGATCAGATCGTTTGGACGACCACAGCAAATTGTGCTGTTTTCATAATGATTGACAGTAAACGGTAGTCTAGGGGCAGGAGTCAACATCATCATCATGAAGCACAAGTCTGGAACAAGACAAACTGCCAAGCAATATGAAGCAGATAAGCAAACACGCTAAAATGGAAAGGAGGCAAGCGGAATATTCAAAAGCAAAAAGCAGCTTGTTTTTGTAGTTTCACTGTATACCATTTTGTGATTTTTCATTTTTTCATAATACCGCACAGAAAATTATGAAACAATAAAATACACTGACCTCGGTTTGCCGCCAATTATTTGGAGGATGTTTTAGACTCCACCCAGGCAAACAAATAAACCTAGCCTAGCACTACGGTGAGTTTCTTCATCCGAACGCTCCACGTCATGGACTGGCCACCTGATCGTTTCTGCCAGGCTCTGCGAATACGGCGCGGTATGGTAAACGGTGAGGAGGCATTTTTAAGACACGTCCCAACCATCGCAAGCGAGTAAGCACCAGCATTTTCCTTAGTCCCTGGCCACCTGGTCCTAACACCCGCTTGCAGACATCTATATTTGTAACACGATGCTGCCACCGAATGCGAGAAATTCTACGTAGGCAACGGGTATCAATAATACGAAGCCAACGGATATCTTCCGCTCGGATAGACTAGTTTTCGCAGCTATACCGTAGTGTAGCACGCACCACTGCGTTGTACACTCCGCCTTTAGTATGGAGCGAAATATCACGTCGACGCCAGAAATAGCGGTTAGCAAACGCCACGTCTTCAAGACAACCGCCAGCAGAGATAAAACTGCCAAGGTAAACAAAGCAATCGACCAAATCAAGATTGACATCGCACACAGTTAGGTTTTGAAGTGGGTAAGTGTTTTACACTTGTTAGGCGCAAAGCACATGCCATACCTTGAAGCTTCAAGTGCCAGGCTGTCAAGGGCTTCTTGCATTATATGAGGGTCATCTTCCAGAAGTTCGATGTCATCCGCATACTTTAGAACGGTAGCTCTCTCACCCGGCTGAAGTGGATGGGACTACTATGGTGTTAATCGCAGGTTCCAGTTGCAACTGCGGCAAATAATATGCATTTCTGGTTAGCTCAAATACACGCAAAATTTGGTGTCCGGTCCCTGTATAATAGACCTTTTGAAAATATTTCGAAGTATCTCCTACTGATGAGTAGTCAAAATCAAGAGCAATAAGTTTTAACAAGTTTAATCGAATGAAAAATACAAGGACGGGGAAATTTACAAGTAACACGAAAGCAAACTGTACACACAGGCCACGATTCAATCTATGCTGTTCGGCTGTTTTGTTGTTGTTGTTCTGTAAGCACGTATGGGACGGTAATGCCGGATCGGTTCCGGTTTGTGAACAAGCGAAGCACGTAGCTGTAATATTTCCAATTTCTCTTGCTTCTGCCTCTCCTGTTCCAACCGGAGCTGCTGTTCCCGGACTAGCTTGCGTTTGTGTTCCACTTGTTCATCAAACAGGCGACGTTTTTCCGCGCGTACCGCGGTGGACAACTTCGGGGAAATCGGGACCAAAGGCTTACGTGTTGTGAGGGCTTGACAAAACGGTCTGCGACGGTGGTTTGATGCAACGGGGTGTATGACATCTTGGTTGACAGATGGATCCTGTAACGCGAGCAAATAGAGTTGAGTCAACCCATAGACGCGGTGTAGAGTTGAAGCAGAAAACGGTGTAACACACCTCAAGCATTAAGACTACAAATCGTGCAGTACTTTTGTGTTGTGCGGCCTAAATAGTATTATGTTGATTAGCTACCGTTACGGACGTGCATGTGGAAACACACCACACTCTTACAGACAGTACTTCTGTACTGTGCGGGTAATGCCGAGCTAAATTGATTAGCCACAGATGCGTGCTGAAACATGCTGGAGTCTCACTACCATCTTTATTCTCTATTACTCATATCTGCCTAGACCTGGGCAACCTGACAGTATCTTAGCCCACGAGCAGTATCTGACTGTGCGGCACTTTTCCTGGATCAGGCTTGTGCTTTCATACCATACCACAGCAATTTTTATTTCCTTATATCTTTCTAGGCCTGGGCAATCTGACTGAATCTTAGCCCAGGTGCATCCTATGAGAGTGCAGTGCACTTCACCTGGATCAGGTTTGTAAATTTATACATCCACATTATCGGGACGTGGGGTTAAATCGAAGTGAAAACGTTTTGTGACAAATTGAACCGTTCCCATTGATACATGTGCATGCCAGCTTCATCTGGGTCAGTTATGAAAGAGTTGTATGCAAAACGAAGGGTTATCTATGCAAATGAACGGTTTCTGTAATGTCCCTAATTCCTAAACGGAGAATAGAGATGGTAGTCAGACTACAGCCAGTGTTAGCCACACAGCAAAT
>JACCGJ010022312.1:0-33897 GCA_013407085.1 Atriophallophorus winterbourni
TGTGGAGTAATAATCTGTTATATTCTGAATAATTTTCCCCTGATTCGCGCTGGGAATAATAAAGCTACTAATCCCTAACTTCGTAAGTTTGATATCCTTCCTGAGTGCACAACATATTCCAAGGCTGTCCTTAAACACGTATTTTTGATCAGGGCAGATGCTTGCGGAACTTAATGGCAGATTACTTTTCTAACGAACATTCATGAAAAAACACCAACATTCTTCTATGACATCACAGTCCTCACTGCCAAGGATATTGATCCAGAGCTTCATATCGTCCGCAAAAAACGACGTTACAGCGACCATATTGCGAAAATGTTGGTCTCTAAGGTCCCAAATAATATGTCCAAGGAACATTGTTGTCAAGGTCGGCAAACTTGCTTTTCTGTGTTGAACGACATAATACTAACTATCTATTAACTCCCTTTGCACTTTCTTAATCTGCAGCAAAACAAACTCGCTTCAAAATTTTAAAATCATCCGCGAAATAAAGCATTGTGGATGATACGAGATGTTGCAATAATACTCCATTTCCTCATAATCTCTCCTGCTGCACTGAGAAGTAGCCGCTCAACCACGAAAAAGTGGATCAGAGATTACTAATTGCATCACCTTTTATCGAAGTCAATTGTAAATAACCTAACAAATGACTTATATATGTCTGTGTATCAAAGTTCTATACGCTTGCACAGATACAAGCTCCTTTCGTTCTGTCGTTTAACGCGGTGTAAGGAATAGTTAGACTAGAGCGATTTGATCGAGCTTCATGTTGCAATGGCGAAAAGAAATTATGCATTCCAATGTCTTGGACCGTGCTTTTTAAAGTATATGTTCCGAAACCGTCCCAGTCACAGGCAACGAGTTACGAGATGATAATTCTCAGCGTTATATAGACAGTCACCTTTGATAATATGTGAGATCACGCCATTATTTTAATCTTGTTGTACCATTCCTTTGTGCAACGAATATTTGAATAAGCTCAAAAAGGGTTGGCAAACAAACTTTCACAGATTCTGAGGATATACAGTGAGATGACATTCGCACATGTCCATTTTTCAGCATGCAATCTGGTGAATTGTCTTGTGACAATCTCTAGATTTATCATTATTTCTTTCGACATTGAGATTATCGCTCCGCCTGTAGTCTTACAACGTGCTATTAAAACTATTGGTATGAAGACTCGAAGTGGTTATCTTCCAGAGCATTTTTCGTTCCCAAAGCAGATTGAGTGAGTCACCGCCATTGTGCACAGTGAACCATAAGAATGAAGGAATTGCATGTCTATCGTAACATCCTTAACGCCTACAATGGCTTGCACATTTTCTCGCCAACTTAGGATTTGCCAATTGAATGAAACGTTAACTCAACCCCTGTTCGTGCTGATGACAATGGTCTGACGAAGCTTCTCTTTCCGAAGCAAAACATTTAACAAACGCCAAAGTGATGTGTTGCTCACATTCCACGAAATTACGCTCCACTACCGGTTTCTGGCTGTTTGCCGTCATCAGGTGGAGACAGTAAGATTAGGTTCAGTGAGCCTTGACACAGTGGAAAAGCGGTAAACAAAGTTAAACATGAGGCCACTGTTCCATAGCGTTCTTATAACGAACCACGGTGTTCATACAAAGAAACATTACACAAACGTCGTTCAAAACAATTTATTACAAACTTTTCTTTCTTGAATAATCTCATTAGATTTTACAACAGGAAACAACATCGGTCACCTTGTTGACCATTTTCATTTTATTTGAGCTTATTCATGTTATCGTTACGATCAGTTTCCTTATGTTCTGAAACAATTGACTGTAAATGGTGACTGTGAAGATGAGGTCAGGAGAAGGATCAAAAGACGAACCAAGCATTCTGCATGCTGAACTCCATTTGGAAATCCTCCACTCTCAGCATTAACGAGAAGATCAGACTCTTCAAGAGCAACGTTCTGAGTGTGTTGCTGTATGCATCGCAATGCTGGAAGACGACCGCTGCCATTGAGCGCAGAATGAACGTGTTTCAAACTAAATGCTTGAGAAGGATTCTACGGATATTTTGACCACACACCATTTCGAATGAAGAGCTCCTAAGAAAAACTGGTCTGGAGGTGGTATCAACCGTAGTCAAAAGACGACGGTGGAGATGGTTCGGTCGTGTCTCCAAGATGGATCCCAGTTCGCATACGAAGGCAGCCATTCACTGGCGTCCGCAAGGTAAACGAATAAAGGGACGTCCTAAAGAAACTTAGCGCAGAACGTTGGAACGCGAACTACATGCACAAGGATTCACGGTGCAGACGGCAACGGAAGCAGGGGCAGACCGGAACCACTACCGTGAGGTTGTCTTTGCCTCATTTGCCACCCGGCACGGAGAGGACTGAGTGAGTGAGTAGAACCTAGGAGTTACAGTAGACTTTGGATACAGGTTATAACACAAGCCGTTTCCAAAACTCTCCATAACGCTACGCAAGAACCTGGAAATTCCATTTTGCAGTTATCCATTTAATTTTCATTTCGCCATTATCTATCCGTTCATATTGGCCCGCGGATAAGTGTACCCAACCTTGTCTAAATAATTGCCTTTGTTCAAAATTACCGTTACATTACTTTTTTCAGACTTAGAAATGGCTATATTTGTATCTTGTAGCAGACCAGTATTTCTACACATTTATTAGTGTATACTTCTATTTACTCTATCTTTCGCTAATATGATATTTAAAAGTCTGTATGCATCGCCTCCCGGCCAGTGACGTTGACCAGTTCAAACGAGCATATGGCACCACGTGATTACGTAGTAGTCGACCCACTTATTTTACCTTACCGCTAAACAGCCTATATTACGCCTACCGTGTGTGTCACGTCTCGTGGGAATGACCAGGATAAGTGTTCGACTACTACTTAATCATGTTCCCTGTCCTGATAATCACCCTTGGTCTGACAAAGCTTCTATACCCGAATTGAAACGTTACCCAAAATCTACTATAAAGATTACACTCGAATTACTTTACATTATGAATACACGATCTGTCCCAAACGTTTTCGATCGAATACGTTCAATAACCTTGATTCTTAGAAGTCAACCTGCGTTTGACCCAGATACGCGAATTCAAACAACCAAAACGCCAGTTGCTTTATCAACCCGCTTATCAGTCACCGTTTCCAGCTAGAGATCATCCGTATTGTTGAACCAAGATATGAGAAATGATGTACTGGTTCAAGCTGACAGTTTTCAACAGTGACGATGGGAGACAATACAGTTCATTGACCAAGGACTTTAGTCTTGCTAATGTTGACTGTGAGCCCAAAGTCTTTGCATTCCTTCGAAATACACTCCATTAGCAACTGGATGCCGGCCACGAAAAGTGAATTAAATGTACGTTATTTCAAATGACGTTCATAAGCATAAGTAACTCCAATTACGCTATAAATTTCGCAATCATATGTCAGTATAATAATTGTGGAAAAACACGGTGCATGACAAAAAATTAAATTTTTATTCTGTAAGATGGAAAAGGAAAAGATAGCTCCTATTAAGAAAGCAGGTAGCCGTTCGGACACAACAAACTATAGACCGGTAAAGCTACTTCCGGTGATTGAACGAATTTTGATTGCGCGCACAAGAGAACAATTGGAAAACAAAAATATTTTAACCGCAGCACAGCAGGGTTTTTGAAGAAATCGTTGCTGTTTATCTAACCTTCTTACAACGCTCGGGGATTGGGCCAAGGCAGTAGACGATTGTGAGGCTCTACATAGTCGCTACATCCACATTTCTAAAGCTTTCGATAGAGTCAACCATAACATTCTAATTAAAAATCGAAAGCTTATGGAATAACGGTAATGTTGTTGACTTGGAGAAAAGGACTATCTTACAGATAGACAAGTCCAAGTTCGTGTTGGAAGCACCTTCTCTAGAAGAATATACTTCACAATTGGAGTTCCTCAAGCCTCGGTGTTTTGACCTCTTCTATTCTTGGTGTATATGAACGATATATTAGAGGATATTATATGTAAATTAATAATTTTTGCAGATGATATTATAATATGGAAACGTGTCAGGTCTGTTAATGACTGAATGGCATTACAACGGGATCTGAGCACCTAATTTTGTTCATCCGAGACAAATAAGTGACCATTTAACCCTGTGAAATGTAAAATGCTGCAGCTCGAAAAATCTCTGAACGACACGTATCAGCTTGGTATGCAAGATCTCGTCTGGACCAACGCAAAATAGGATCTCGATATCTTGATTTCGTTTAACCTTTCACTTTAAAATCATTGCCGAACAGTGTACAATAAATCCTGCGTATCTTGAATATTCTAAAGAGAATATTCAAATAATGAATGTTAAAATTAAATCTATACGATTTTTCCCAACGACTGATACGGAGAAACCTCCTGTTGTTATTCAAAATCTTTCATACTAAAACCATCCCCTTAAACACTTTCTTAACCCTTACTCGAACACGGAATCATTCAAAGGCTTTAAACATTCCGCATTCACGATTGGATATTCATCGTAAGTTTTTATCGGTGAGAATTTGTTTAACTTGAAATATTTTCCCTGAAGTGTTCACACGCTCGGAATCTGTTGAGGTTTTCGTTACCAAACTCAATGAGTATATGACGAACCATGCCTTATGTGACTGTCGCTGTTGATTCTTAAGAGATTTTGTAATATTACTCATGTACCTGTCATCCTATGGTTATTGTTAGTATTACAGCTTTTTCTACCATATGACTTTCTGAGTTCTGAGTACACTCAATGTTATATTTAATGTAGAATATTCTCCTAAGGTGTTACTAATGTGTAACCAATGGTGTTGGTTGATTTTAGTAAGCACAGCACATTAATACGATTGGTACAAATCATAACCCGGACTCGTATCAACCAATCACATTTATTGACATGAAAACTATTGAAATTGTAATGGCGTCCATGACACAGTACATCTGAATTGCAATGCCTGTCGGTAGGTCCAAATTTTCTCGGTTTGCATTCATGTAATGTTGATTTAATGGTCTCAAATATGAAATGCCTCTAAAAACCGGGATAAAAATGTAAGATGTCTATATTGGAGTGCAGCAAGTAGAAATTAGAAGCAATGTCGCCTTGAATTATCGCATTTCTGATATACATTATAACGAACCATAATTTTACCACATATGATTATTGAAGCTTGTTTGAAACTAAAGAATTAGTCGAGAATTCAGGCAAATTAAGACAATTCCCCAAGTATGTGTAACTTTTGTTAAAGGGTGCTGCTCTTCAGCGATAAAACTGTCCGAATAAATTGATTGTTTGGAACTTGGACACAAACTCATAACAAGTGAAAAAAATCTCGACTCACTAATCGGCTTAAAGTTTTAACAGTGTTTACAACCATTATCGATATTAAATACATTTCGAAATGAACAATTGGCCAAGTCGATGCTCTCTCACGTTTGATAGGAAAGTAAACAAAAAGGAGGAATAAACTGTGGCCCAAACAAATTTGGAGCTAGATATCAGATGTGTAGTCGCAGATACATCACTGAGCAAACCAGATAACATGCACCACTAGAGGACCCTTTACTCCACCGAGTGTGCTAAGGACACAGATCCAGCTGACACCAAAACCGTCAAAGATGCTGAGCTCCAAAGATTTCGGAAGCGTCGTCATGAATTGTCTACTGTGGACGAACGCCTACTATTTGCGAATCGTGTGGTTATCCCCCAAACATTACAAACTGAGGTTTTGAAACACTTTGAAAGAACCGAATGAAGTCCCTGACCTGATGTTTCGTCTATTGGTCGTTTATGGACTCGCATTTTGAGACTATCACTTGTTCATGTTACAGATTTCAAACGAACTGAAAATCGCCGACGAAATGCGAACTACATTCATGACCGACCACAAATTTAGCCCTGTAAGGGATCCATCTCGATATTTCTGAACCCTTCGTTGGAACATCCTATTTTCTAATGGTAGACTGATAAAGCAAATGACCGGAGGTGTTTCTCATGACAAGCACAACAATCAGGTCAACAATTAAGAAAGTCCAAGAAATCTCTCCAAGATACAGCTGGCCGGAGACTTTAGTCACAAACTACGGGAGTCAATTCAGGTCCGCGAGATTCTTGCAGTTCGGTCAACAAAGTAGCATAAAAAATATTCATATTATCCGAAATCAAATGATCACTTAGAATGATTCGTTGACATATTCAACAGATCGATGATAAACCTGGAGGGGGATAAGTGTATGAATACTGCTTTGCATTGTATCCTACAGGACTACAGAATCACCCCAAAAACAAGCGGCTGGAGGAATGTCGACATTTGCACTTTGGCTGATGCATAAACGAAGAACAACATTTGAACATCTTATCCAACAGTGGCATACAAGCATAACTTGTTTATCATTCTTCCACTGTTTCAAATGCGTGCGTATCCTGACCCGACTGTCCCTACATGATGAATGCAAAGAGCACCAAACCGGTCGTGCTGTGTGTGTCATGGACCACCTCTTTGGAAACTCATCTTTCTAACCCACGCCATGAGAGACTCCATCAGACATACTTGGTGACTACACAGAAAAAATATCCCTAGTGACGTCAGACTCAGCACTTTAAAGGCAGTCTCAGAAACACAAGCTGAAGCATTGCCGTGCAAGCACACTGAAAACTCAAAATTAGAAGAGGTTTCAAAGATCCACATAGGTCTGGCTCTCAGAGTGTCGACCAATAGACTTCATCCACATATTATCGTCACATACCGAAACCAAGATTCAAGATTCAAGATGATGGTTGAAACAAGCAATTAACTTACAATGAACGACAGAAGGAAACTATAGGTACAAATGTATATATATGTATAAATAAAATCAAAAACAATGGGACGATGATAGTTTATAAATAGTTAGGGGCAAAATTCGGATTAGCTCTCATATAACTGTCAAGGTTTGATTTGAATATAGCTAAACTGTTTGAGCTTACCAAATCGGCAGGTCGTTTGAGTCTCCCGGGCCGATGGACATATTTTGTGTACAATGACAAGCTTAGAGCTCGACGCGTATACCGATTTAGAAGTAAGATGTCTTTTTGGAGCCATGGGTGGCTGTGCGGCTACTCTCAAACCGAGGTTGTATATATGGTATCATTAATGAGAGGAAAAAACCGGGAAAAACGTCCAAATAATCTGCCGTCGTAACCTGCAGCAGCCGAGACGCGCTTTTGACATCGGTTTTTCGCATTGTAGCAATTTTCAAAAATACCGCAATCCAGACACCTGGTCCTTGTATTTTCAGTGTATCCAGGTTGACTGTCGCCGCGTGTATGGATAGGAAAAGCCAACGTTCACGGACAATCTGACTACTTCGACTTTTGCTATCCAACGAAGTTTATTCCAGAGGACAATTGAACAAAGCACTCAAAGGCGTTTTGCAGCAAGATACAATCGTCAGCATTTCTGATTTGCCTCCATACTTTTATATCGTCAGCAAACAAAACCATCTTACTATCATTTGGTATTGGTATATCGTTGATATGGACTAGACACAGTATTGGTACAAGCACTGAGCCTTGTAGAACTCCGCTAGTGACATCGCCTAGCATCCATAAGTTAGAACTAGGCGATAATAGGACGTCCACACGAACTCGGATGTGTCTGTTGCTGAGGTAATCTCTTAGCAATTCGTATAGTCTTCCAACAACACCGTGTTTCCTTAGCCTGTTCAACAGTAAATTGTGATCAACTCTGTCGAACCAGTGTTAACTGTTTATACACAAATGTGCTGTGTTTGCGGAACAAAATCGCAGCCAATGATCAAAAAAAGAAAATCTAGAACATTTGTGTTTCAAACTCCGCAGCCACACCTAAATTGAATTGACTGCGAAACTCGGCATGTGCTACACATAGGATCACTCGAATAGACTTATTGTGGGAGCATATTCGAAATGTTCGAAACATATTGACGTCCTTAATTCGTGTATACAAGCAATATCACCATTGGCTACTGATAGGTCAGATGGAATGACATCTAAGACAATGTACACGATCGTAAACAGCACGACTGTGGTTAAACAAGGAGTTTTCCTGCTCAGTCAGCGGACAGATTGACAAATAAAGTCAGCGATACAAAGAAACAACATTTTATGCTTAAGTCTTTTGTCCACAGGATGTGTCACTGTAAACAACATGGCCAGCTTTAATAGAGGAGGAAGGCTTAAGTGATGTATATTTGAATCCTACGGTAGTGCGAATGCATTTATGCAGGCTAGACGTTAAAATATCCAAGGGAAAAGACAGAATAACACCGGCTATTCTGAAGTCATGTAAGCTGGAGCTTTGTGGCACACTAACTGAATTATTTAACCACACACTAAATAATGGAATCATACCAGCTACCAGGAAAACTGTAGTTATTACACCAAAGTACAAAGGTAGCAGTAATTCGGATCCGGCCAATTACAGCCCAGTGACACTCCTTTCACTGGTTTTTCAAGTATCGGAACGTTTGGCGTGTGAAACTCTTATCAAGCACCCCGAAATCCATGAAATTCTTTCTCAGGCACAACATGGATTCAGAAAAAAACACTCATGCTTGTTGAACTTGCTCACGACTTTAAACGACTGAACGCCATGCATGCCTGTTTCTTAGATATATCTAAATTTTCGATCGAGTTGATCACTTTACACTACATTGGTAGCTGCAGGATGTTGGCGTCACTGGAAATCTACTAATATGGTTCGCAAGTGATCTGTTTGAAGGCAAAGTGAAAGCCAGAATAGATAGCGACATTTTCCGAACTATTGAAGCCACGAGCAGGCTCCCACAAGGTTCAAAACTAGGTCAAATACTGTTCTTTTAATTTAAAATGATCTGCCGAAACTGGTGCGATATAAACATGTGTTCTTTTCGCTGACGATGAGGATTTAGGATTGAGGATGCTAGTTGTACAAGCAGATTAATAAGCTGACACCGTGTTCCCCCAATACAATCAAAAGCTGGCCTTCAACTTCACAAAGGGCCAAAATGTTGCAAATTTGTGACACCCTTTCCTTTTTCATACATTACTTGGCCGTCACATGTTTCACTTTACTTGTACTTTTGTGCGACTATCTCTCCTGGAGATAAGTCGGGTGTTGACGTCACGGATTGTTGTAAGCATTCACGCTCAGGTTGGTTAGAATCGAGATCGCGCAGATTTTAATCCAGGTCCGGTTCTACGTGCGGCATCCGTAAATCGATCGTAGACTAAGCAGACCCAACTCAGATCTCCCGGTGGCAGCAAAGTCGTCATTGTCCTCCGCGACGACAACGCCATTCGCGCAGCGTGTCAGCGATAGTGTCACCCTGGTCGTTCAGGTCCGAGCGTTACTCAGGATGTGGTTCTAAAAATATCACAGCGGTTGGTTTTGCAATATCGAGCTCTGGGAGGGATATCAAAAAAAAGGGTGGCGAAACCTCGGCGTGACTCGCTCATTCCATCGAAACATGAGATGCGGAACGAGCAACCCAGTGCTCGGCAAACCTCTGTTTCCGAATATCTCTAACCCGCACAGGCCACCGCGTCTCGCATCCATAAGTTAGAACTAGGCGAATCACCGCTCTGTATACGCTCAGCTTTGTACGTCGGCTGATTTATCTACGGCTAAATAGAACCCAACTTAGTCGCGAAAACGCCGTGCGCGCAGCTTGTACACGGGTCGGTATCTCATCCCTGGCTTAGCCTGACGGTAGTACGGACGAACCAAGGTAACAAAAAGTGTTCACCATCTCCAAGTTCTCGCCATCAATCTTGAGAGGCAAATGAGGTGCAGCGGCGGTGGTAAAATACTTCGTTTTGCGCGTTTTGATTCGTAGCCCCAGCATAGAAGCAAATGAGCTGAGGCGTTCCAGGGTCGTCTGAAGCGTTCCAGGATCATCCCCCAAGATTACAATGTCGACGGCATACTCCAAATCGGCAATCGATACGCTCGGACTCAGCATCACACGGGCGTAATCTGAAAGCACCTGCCTCATTGTCCAATTGATCGCGAAGTTGAATAGCACAGGGGACAAAGAGCACCCTTTCAATACACCAGTCCTAATGGGGAACGTCGAGGACACCATTCCATATGCGCGTACGCGGCTGTGCGTGAATGAAGAGTAGGCTTGCATCATGCGTACAAGTTTCTCCGGCATACCATCCGCCAGCATCACACTGCACAGCGGATCTCGGTCGACGGAGTGGCAGACAGATCTTGGTATCTGGGTGTGCATAAATTTGTAAAAAAACAGTCTGCAGTTCGAGGCCCACAATAAGCGTGCATGCAGCAAACTCGGCTTACTCAGATGAATTTTCAGACAGAATGGATGGAAAAGGATTTACCATAAGGCAACGAAAATGGTTACTGGATTGCATATTCTACCCTTTGAGCAGTGACTAACTAGACTTGGATTGTGCACCTTCGAGCGCAGATGCATCCCAGATGATCTAATCCTGACATACCGAATAATCCATACGGGGTCCCACACACTGAGACATCTCTTCACTATTTGTTGCGATTTCCCGATCCACAGTCACAACAAGACTCTTTAAATCCCACATTCCCAATGAAACTGTCACCACAACTGCTACGTAGTACGTGTACTCTTTTTGTGGAACAGCTTACGCCAAAAATTGTTTCCTCATCAAAGCAAATGATCTTCAAACAAATGTTACGATCTTACCTGTTGAATTATACAGCGTTGGCCCAGTTTACTGAAATCCCTTAGTGATTCGTATTTTTGTATATTTGTAAAACAAATTACCGAAACATATATTTCCGGTTGAAATATCCTCCATCAATGCCATAATTGGAATTACGTTTGCTCCTCCTTTGAAGCACATAGACGCATACATTAAATTTACGATTTGTTTAACTTTCATTCGTATGCTATGGTTGAAACCATCAGTTGCGCCCATGAACACACTAACTGAGCCAATAACCACTGCATCAAAAACCACCGCAGCCTTATCAACGTTTTACTCACCTGCCTTCAGTCCAACAGGACATGAAATCAAAATAAGTCAGATCGCGCGCATTATCCCATCATGAACGAGAAAGTCTCGTTGTGGCGACGAAATAACTCCGCTCACATGAAAGCAATATACGCACTTGATATAAACAAATCACTCACAAACTTGCTTCCTCTAACACTAATGAATGGTGTGATTCTTACTGGTAGGAAACGCGGTATAATTACTCCTAGTTACAAAATAAGAAATTGCCCCGTAACTCTGTTACTTGGAGTTCCAAACTTTTTGCTTGTCATAAAGTTGATGAACAAATAATACATTGTAAAAGCCATCAGTTATTTTCTAGAAAACAGCGCGGATTTAGACGGAATCAATCTTGTTTATCTAGTATAATGATAACGCTGGACCAACCGGTAGATAAAAGGCAGATACTTCATATCTGTTACCACCATATCTTCGAAGCATTTGATGTACCAACCACGGCATACTACTACAGAAGCTGGAAAGAATTGGTATCACTATGAAGTTGTTCCTACCTAATAAATCATATGATCCAAATGCGTGTTGAGGGTATCGCAAACCTGATCGGAGGTCTCCAAGGTTCAGTTGTTGCTATCATCCTATTCTGGTATACCTCAATGAGACATCTGAACGTTTTCGCTATAACATGTCGTTATAAGTGAAAGAAATCAATATCAGGAATTTCATTCATAGTCATGAAGACTGTGTGTTATTGCAGAAAGATCTTGATGCTTTCGACATTTGGTCGTTGAAGAACAAACTACCTTTTAACTTAACCAAATTCCATCTCATGAATGCGGGGAAACAAATCAATTTCACATACATGATATAACTCACATGTCCTTGTAAAGTGAAATGAAGAAAACGATTTTGATATCTGGATATGCTCCAGTTTAAAACACTTCAAACAACCACTGCATTGACAAAAGTAGCATTTGTCCTTAAACTTATGGTTGGGAACTCGTCTTTCAAGATATTCCCACGGATCATTTATACATACCGTAGGCCGGTCTTGCAATACTCTGGGTATTCCTGGACTCTGTGGTTCAAGAAAGATGTAGTCACAACTCAAGTGAACTAGTTCTCAGCGTGCAAAACGAAAGGATTAGAGTAGACCTGATCCCTCTACAAAATATCCATTGCGCCAAACAAGCACTTACAGGGACTTGTCACGCAAAGGAACTAGCGGGCCAAAGAATATACGCTAGCGGTGCACCGTTCCCGTCTAAAATGAGGAAGTTATTTTTATTCTGTCAGTCTGTTGTAATTTTAACATTTTACCTTCGACTGTTTTTACCAACTAAACAATGGCATTTAATTATACGTTTAATTATTACTTTACCACTGTTTAAGAGTTAGTAAAGCTAATCTAACTATCTTCACTTCATGAAGTCAGACATCCAGATACCGTTTGCGATGTATTAGTGAAGGGAGGTGAGCACAATACGGAATTAATCGACACTTCTGTTAACATACACTTTTTAAAAATGGGAAAGTTCAAGTGTCGCTTAGTATAAACATATCGTGATGTACCAGTAAGGAAATAATACAGGCTTACAAGTACATAGCAAATTATATGCTATGATCAAAGCCATACCCTGGCTACAATGCACCATGTCACAGCGGAACATGTTACTTAACCAGATCGGTGCAACAGTATCTAGTGCCATATTTTTAAACTAAACACAAGGTGGTAATGTATTGAACAACGATATTTTCACATCATCTCCTATTCAGGTTTGCTTATTTTGGCGATCTTCCTATTTATCACACGATCATGGACTCTGGATGCAGAGTATATTCCTCCCCCGATGGGTTGGCATTCGTGGGGAAGGTATAAATGCGAGATGGATTGCGCTAAAAACCCGGACACGTGCATTGGCGAAAGACTTGCCTTGCTCACAGCAAAAGATTTAGCTGATAATGGATTTATCGAAGCGGGCTACCGTTACATACAGTTGAGCGGCTGCTGGAACAACGGACAGCGAGACCCTAATACACGACGCCTTGGCTATAATCAGTCCCAATTTCCTCGGGTAAGTTACCTATCTTAACGACTTTTAATAAAACAATTGTCTATATGGTCCAGATTCCATATTTATTTTTGGAAATTAGCTCTAAACTGACCAATAATGAATTCTTACGTTACCACATATCAAGCAATTGTAAAAACATGAATGTGTTTGATAATTATCCCGAAGGGATCCATTCGTCGTTATTATTGAACTTCGATGCTACCGTGCGAACATCTTACAAATTTCCACAAGTTTAAGCTTCTTGGTAATAAATTTTCACGTTGCAGCTGTACACATTCCGCAGTTGTTTTTATCCGCGTCCAAAGTTTAATGTCATCAGCAAAAAGAATCACCTTGGTAGGTCGTTGATGTAAGCCAAGAAAAGTACTGGCCCGAGGACTGAACCTTGCGGGACGCCACTAGAGGCATCAATAGACTGTGATTGTACCCCGTTGATTCGAACGATCGCCTTGCGCCCACTGAGGTAACTTTCAAGACATAAGAGTAGCTGTCCGCTGATACCCATCTGCTTCAGCTTTTGTATCAATCGAAAGTGATCAACTCGGTCAAAAGCTTCAGACATATCCAGATAACAAGCGTCGATGCTAGCTCCTTCGTCAACCGCTTGAGTCCAGTCATTTAAAACCGTCAACAAATTTGTCAAGCATGAGCGGGATTTACGAAAACCATGCCGTGCTACAGATAGCATATTTTGAGATTCCAAGTGATGAACTATATTTTCAGTCACTATACGCTCTAGAACTTTGGATATCACAGGAAGTAGGGTGACAGGACGGTAGTTTGCCGGATCTGAACGTCTACCGCCTTTGTAGATAGGTGAAATTACCCCTGTCTTCCACTCTGTTGGCACAACTCCTTCAATTAGAGAACTTTTAAACAATTCACACAAAGGTTCACACAGCTGCTGTTCGCAGGATTTCAGTATAGTCGGAGTGATTCCATCCGCTCCCGGGGATTTCCTAGGGTTCATTCGACACAAATGTCGTTGGATAATCACTGGATTTATCTCAATCTCAGTCAGCTGTTGTGTCACTGTTGATGGCGGTAATTCTTCAGTCGATTGAATCGCTAACGGACTGAATACTTTAGCATAAAATTGAGCGAGAGCATCAGCTGTTTCCTTTGCAGAGACTGTTAATCCATCGTCAGTAAGAACAGGGAACACACCTGGTTTCACGCTCGATCGAGCATTGACAATCCGATAAAGCAATTTAGGATTTCCTTCCATTTTCAAAGATAGAAATCGATGGTAATTTTGCTTGTCTTCTTTGATGAGAGTGTTTACTTTGTTGCGAATTCCGCAAAATTGTTGCCATGACGCATCAGTCTTGGTATTTCTGTGTTGAAACCAAGCAGAGTTCCTTTGCCCGATCCATTTTTTCGTGCGACTACGAAGTTTAAAGCGAAAGTCGCTTACACTTCGTTCATTAACAAATCGCGAATTTTTATATATGCTTGACTGAAGACTTATTGTAAGTGTGGTGCAATGTGTTTCCGTGTTGTGATAATCAAGCATTCGCCAATTTACTAACCCAAGCGCGTCACGTTAACTCACGTAGTCGATCCTTCTGAATAGTTTTGCGGACTCACATACTCGTCTAGCGCTGCATACATATTCAAAACCTAACACAAGATGATCACTTCGACCGAGAGGGGCAATGTAGTCAACACCTCCAACTGCTGTTGTCTCGGAAGTAAGGATTAGATCCAAAACGGACGGTAACTCTGATCCTCTTCTGTGTGTAAAGTCGGACACATGGTTATGCAGTGGAATCATATCGATCAGCTCACGGAATTTATGATCAGGTCTGTGTAGAGCGTGATCTGATCTGTTAAAAAGATGAGGAAGTTTGCAATCTCCCATGACCAGTATTTGGGAGCTTCGCATCTCTCCAGCACATTGTAGAGCCTTTAATACCCTGTCGTTTTGAGCATCCGTCGAAGATGGAGGCTTCACCTGTGTAAGGCTTCACCAGTGGATGTCTTCTGATTCGAGATTGGGATCGTGAATCTTCATGCACTGAAGACGTTCGTGGAAGTATAAAGCCACACCACCACCTTTTCGTGGACGATCGTTCCGTAATAATATCATGTTTGGGATCGACAGTTCCCTTTCATTCATACAAGATTGAAACCAGGTTTCAGTCACAGCGATGATGTCTGGTGAGTATCGTTTGCACAGCTCGGTTAGTTCAGCCAATTTATTAAACAAACTTTGGTGCATTCGTATAGAGACACTTTATTGAGCTTGTAGCATGTAACAACGAGTCAGTAACAGTATTTATTGGTCCGACGCTGTCGACGTCGGACTTTTGTCGTTTTTTAAGACAAGTTGAGATATTTTCACTAGCGAATTTGAGTCAGACTCGGATGCTTTTGCAATGGAAGGCTGCAATTTGACATCAACTACTCTGGGATTGCACAATTTGACGTTATCGGGTAATCTCTTTCTGCATAGTTTTAGTTCGGATCGGACATCATCTGCCATACTACTTGACAAAAATGTAATCTCAAGTGGATTTGAACATTTTCCTTGATAGTTTGGCGAGCAAGGTATTCGGTATGTGTCAACGACTACAGAATTTGAAGAGCCGATAGTCTCGGCAATAAATGACCACTGTTTACGATCGTGCTCTTTTCTTTCGTGAACTGTTGTGGCTCCTGTATTTTTAGGAACGTCAAGCAGAATAATACTCCTTGATGCTGCTTGATCCCGACCATTGGCTGTTCGTTGCCTTTCCCACCAAGGTACGTCAGCATGTATGCGTTGGTGTGAGTCATTTTGTGCTCAGAGCAAATACGAATTGAGTAGGACATTTTCCATGTCCCTTTCGTTGGCAAAAGTTATCTTAAGCAAACGTGGTTTGTCTTGGTTCGGGGACTTCGGGTGACGAGCGAGCCGAGTTACAGATACCGGGTGTATACCATCTAAGCCAATTCGATTGCAAATATCTGACCAATTCTCAAGATCATGTTTTTGCCTTGCATGAAAGAGCGTGATTTCTGACTCAGTAATATTGGTGCATATTACGCTTAAATTCTTTCCGTGTTTGATAGAGTATATTGGCTTCATATGATGTGAGACGGTTTTGCTCAGAACTTCTTTTTTCGCCTGAAGTGTAGGCGTCAGTGCTCCCGTCAAACACGTACCTGCTTTAGTCACCATATGAGCAAATGTTGGGTTGTTAGGGTGTGATGCAACTAGACGTTAGGGAGACTTGGCTAAAGTGTTCGCAAATTTATTTGATGATGACCACGGGAAGCAGGGTTCAATAGGACCATCTTTGTTGCATCTGGATAAGCACTCACAACACTCAGTCAAGGGTGCGCTTTTTGGTGTATTTTTTATACTTTTTACTGCCTTGAGCAACATCTATTTTGGGTAGAATTGTGTTGACAATTGTATCTTCTGAAATTGGCTTAAGTGTTTCCTCGAGTTTTCGATAACATTTTTCTAAAATCTCTATTCGAGGTTCCACCTTTGCCTCATTGGGAGGATTTGTAGTTATATCACTAGGCTGTTTATTTCGACATGCAATACATACGTAGCAAACGCCGGGGAAATCAACGTTGTTAATAAACAATACTACTTCCTGCGTTAGGGCTTTATCACAGTTGGTATGTATTTTACCCAGGCAGCCAAAACATTTAACCACATGAGATCTGGCACTTACCCCTTTGTTACAGATTTGACAGACATCATGTGCTGCCTACTTTGTCTGGGGCTTCAAGGTCATCCTTCGTGTCATCCAGCGAGTGATGAATCAGTGCACTTGGCGATGAGGTTGTTTATAGACCGATAGCTAGCGGTGGAGTGAATGTGTTGGATCGGAGTGACGCGATCCAAGAGGTAAAAAGCAAACGATTTTAAATCAACGTGATGCTGTTCAACAAGTTTCGATCTGACAGAGGTGAAAAAACTTTCAGTCGATTGGAAATGATGTGAACTTTTCAACAGCGCCCGAACCGGAACAATATTCTCAATCGCCAGGGATATTGCACTCGTAGGTAAATTTGGGTTAAAACTTAAAAAATTCGATTTTCAAGTATTCACCTTGTTCGAAGTTGAAACTGGTATATTCCGAACGAGCAAATTAAGACGAGTCCAATGATATCTGAACCGTCCAGCTCAGACAAGCAGGTAAGGAAATAAATCCAAAAGTATTAGAGCACAAATTTATGCGTCCGCGCAACACGTCTGAATACGCTTCATTTGGTAATAAATTTTGTCAGAACTTAAAATAAATTGTCCCTACTTGGACGAGATTCCATTACAAACAGTCCACAAGATGTTTCGGAATGTATGCATTCTTAATGTCGGAACCTTACGATCAAGATCAGCGATGTTTGATCACCGAAAATGAAAATCGCACATTTATTAGAGAATCTAATAAAGGCGTGAAACTAAACAATAATTCGGACAGGCTAATAACAAATTTCAACGCAGAAAATGCACTTAATTACTTGCATAAACTTACCAAGTGTCTGTTTAATATTCTACTTGATATGAGTTGAGTAAATTTGCTATGCGATTTCAATTACAATTGAACGACGATAATCAAAAAACTGGCTGATAATTACTTGATTTTTGTTTCAAATTCACCCCCTGATCTATTCACTGCAATTGATATTCAGGGTATTAAGGCATTGAGCGATAAATTACAATCTTTCGGCATGGAATTGGGTTTGCTGTTTGCGGATCCATTTGACGCTACAGATACCATGACAGCTGACGCACGAATGGCTATCGAATTCGATTTAGGAATGGTGACCATTCACACACGCTCAGTAGAAAGACTCAACTTTTTGTACCATGCGTTCAAAAAGGCACCCCAAAAGATCGCTGTTCGTTGCGCTGGTTTCACAGCAGAGTTCCAAAAGAATCCGGATGCACTGGGTTGGAATTCCGTATTGGGCACGTGTCTTGGCTGGCGAGTCATTGATGGAGACGCAAAAAGTTGGAATTCAACGCTTGATGTACTGAGAAATTGGATCACACACAACAAACTGTTCCGTTCGAAATCTGGCCCGAATCATTGGAATGAAGCTCATTCATTGGAAGTCGGGGGAACGGGCTTGACCGATGCGGAGAAACGCACTCAAATGTCAATGTGGTGTATGATGAGCTCGCCTCTTTTCTTCTCAGCAGCGATCAACGAATTGGATGATTTTAGTTGGAATCTTCTGAAAAACCGCGAACTTATTTCGATCAATCAAGATATAAGCAAACCGGCAAAATTTATCCGACGAGAAAAAGGAGTCCAGGTTAGTGGAACGTCAGTAATCGCAAGCGTCCTTTCTATACATACACCATGAGTTTCAAATCGTGAGATAACCATTATGTAAGCGGTTTAGGTAAACAATGTCTGAACTTTAGAAATACTATTTTCTATGGGTGGCACCACAAACCTGATCAATCATATGCACCATTTGGGATGGGGTTTAACTCTTCGGTTTAAACGAAAATTCCTCACTGCTAGCATTTTTATCATACACAAGCCACCTTACCTACTTATTACAAATAGCACAAATTCGGTCGTTGTTTTGTGATGGAAATGCATGGGAATATAGATTCGAGTTCAAGGTAACATTCAGAATAGACATTGTGCCAACATCACTACATTATATTCATAGTGCAAATACAGCAAGGTTTACTAAATTTTCAACCATTTTAGAATAATTCACATGGTGAATCTGTCTACTACATTGATACCACGTGTGTATGAAAGGAAATGCAATGAATTTGTTGTTGTTGTTGATTTTGACCTTCTTCGTCTGGTGCCGATCATGGATCTACTTCTCCATCCCATGAATATTTCATACCCCGCAGTGTTTCAAGTGAATAAAATGTTTGATTCCGTTAAACCATCTCTGCTGCACCGATCATAGCTGTCGGTGAGACCACAAAGATGTCGTAAGGTGTGTGTGTGTGTAATGGAAATTTATGCAAACGCGGATATTTTGTTCAGACAAAAGCGTTTAACCTAACTACATGTGTGTAGGCACATGCGATTGAACAGATTAATTACGCTTCATGATATCTATGGAAACCGTGTTCTGTTGCGGTCTTGCACTGAGTATCTTCTCGGAGTATTTACTAAATTTTCTATGTGGTCAAGAAAATTGTTGAGGAAAGCTTGTTATGATGCATGACTGTGTTGTCAATCTACTCGTTCACGAAACTTGATTGAACGCATTTTCTATTCTAGGTGTAGGTACATCATTCCAGTCTTTTGTGATAAATATTCTATATTTACCATCGCTGTTCAAGTTTCGCCTCCAAATCTGATAGGAATTTTTTTATTCATATTTGTATGGCAGCTAAACGTTCAATAAATTCTATTCCTGTAATGCTGTTTATGATGATGATGACTAGAAGAAGGAATATGCGCTCATTTTGTCATATTGTATGGGCTGAAATCCATATTCGTTATCGATTTTTTTTTAACCTCCACGCGGCTTTGGTCCACCTAGAAATCAATATCTCTACCTCCAAAATTCCAGGTTTCTAACTCAGTAGTATATGCTCATTGAGTTATGCAGCTCATATCATAACCAATTCATGTAACCAATCCGTTTGCTTGTTGCACCCCTAGATTTGGTCACGTAAACTTTGGAACGAAGACGAATATGCGGTCGCGTTCGTAAACGAAAATGACCATCCTCAGACGATAACGGTGTCCATATCGGAGTTGCTTTATGAAGGATCTCCAGACGATATTGAAATGATCGATTTATTCGACGAGTCCATGGAAGATGCGATGGAAGCTAGCAATGATTTGACAATTGAGATTTCTCCACACGACACAAAAGTATACAAGTTTCATTAAACCAACGTCATGAGACAATAACGAAGCGGCGTATTAAATGTTTTTTGGCTTTTATATACTTGGTGCATGGGATTTCGCCAAGTTATTTACTGAAGTGCGCGAATCTTTTGTGCTCAGTTGATTAAAATAAATTTTCGCATTACAGATGTTTTGTGTTCTAACAATCGAATGTGGTTTATTGTAACGAAGCTAGGACTAATTTTGACCGCCAGTGTCGGTTCGAAATTGTGTTTACGAAGAGTAGTACGGTGGTGATTTGCAGTTAATAGTTTGATGCCAAGGTTCTACAGAACAATGCACGCGCAACAGACGAGAAGAACTGAACAGACTGTTTACAAGCCGAACTGACTAATTCAGTCATCAGGTTATACACACGCAAAATTCACTTAACCTGAAGACCGGTTTCGCAATGTTTGCACTCATCAATGATGGATATTACGATTAGGATCTGTATGGCTTGATTAATTAGGAAAATGAAAAATATGATGTGGGCATTTCAAAAATTGCTCCACGATTTCAAGGCATGTGGTCTCTAAGTGTATTGTCCCTAACAGTTGAGTGCAAACCCTACAAAGCGGTCGGTAGCTGTGTGTGTGTGAGTGATGAAATCGAAATCCATGATGCGCTGGCAAAAACAATTTACGCAATTCAAAGCGTGCAACCATTCTTTCCGAGACTATACTTTCCATGACCTAACCAATAACAGGTAATAGTGTGTCGGGGTGATAATTTGCAGCGTCTGATATGCAGCCGCCTTTGAAGATAAGTGTAATCACTCCGGACTTTCAATCTTTCGGTACCACTTCCATAAGCAACGAATATTTAAACAGGCTTGAAAGCGGTTCACAAAGCTGACGATAACAGAACCTGAGCACATCCGGTGTAATGCCTTCGGCACCTGTAGATTTTTTACATTTAGTTTAAGCAATTGAATTGCGACAATCTCTAGATTTATCAAAATTTCGCCCAATGTTTAGATTCCTGTGTCGACTGAATACTCACAACGTTCCATAAAAACCTTTTGACACGTGTATTTTAGAGAGAGCATTTGCGGGTTCTAACGTAGTCTCAGTTAGTTTTTCACCTTTCTGGAGGGCAAAAATACCTGGTTTGATTTTGCTTTCGCGTTCATGATTTTGTATAGTAGCTTAGGGTTGCGTTCCATTTTTAACAGCAGCATCAATTGGTGCGCTTCGTTATCCTCTCGAATAAGTGAAGTCACCTTGTTGCGTAATCTACGGAAATGTTACCAATACGTAGAAACATTGCTGGCTTTATGCTGCATCCACGCTGATCGCTTCAGCGCTATCCATTTTATCGTTCTGCTGCGGACAACAACACGAAGTTTATGTTCGGATCTTTTAGAGCGATCTGCGATCACTCCTATATCTTCAGTTTCAGAAAATCTGCAAGTTCCTTCCATTGCGATTCAGGGCTCATGTGGTCCGTGTGACATTGCTCGGGGCCAATTTATCTACCTGCATAACTATCACATTCAGAGCCAGTGAATGGTGAGTACTGCGAACATTGTCGAACACAAGCACTGAATGGTTAATAAGACCCAAGACACTCACTTCATAGATGGCTATTTCTCAGTTCTACTCCGGTTGAGAAACTGGTAGCTGTGATTGCAATTGTGTGGTATAAACATGGGTTTTCTTCAATCTTCGAATCCTTGAGTTTTATATCTTTACAAATGCGACTGTTAAACACCCGGCTGTCCAAAACATCAAAGGACTGCAAACGGTTACGGAGCCAAAGCCATCTGCTCATCTGAAGGTTCAGCGAAAACCCTCAGGTTCGAGACCAAAATTTCTAATGTGGACACGATAGATATACATTGCTTGCATGATGTAGCTGAGACGGACACGTTCCGCATCCCCAAATCTAAGAATTATAAGGGCATCAGTCCTAAGCCCCTTAAAATAACGTTAATTCGAAGTAATTCAAAGTTTTAATGGTCCAAAAAGTAAATACTTTACAGTAACCAGAGATTGAAAATATAGGGAATTCATAAAAACAAAACAAATGTTTTATACACATGGAAAGTCAGCACGTGTATTCAGGTGCAAGGTTGGGTTTGGTCAACATATACTTTGTAACCATGGGGACCATGCTTGAACAGCATACTCCATTGTTGGTCTGATATAGGTGTTAATTATACGTGGGAGTATCTGCTTTGAGAAACGACCAAAGATCCTTCTGAGCAATGCTAAGATTTGGCAGGACTTTTTGTATACAACAGAACAGTGCGTGAAGACTTCAGGTTACTGCTAATCCACACGCCCAGGTCTTTCTCTTCAGTAACCCATGAAAGTTGCTGAGATCCCAGAGAGTATGTGAATTCGAATGATTTACCGACGTTCAACATTTTACATTTTTGGATGTTGAATGGTAAGCAGTTCCGCAAGGACCAATTATGAAGTGCTTCGAGATCTTTTTGGAGAATTTGGCAATCTTCTATGGTGCGTATGCTAGTCCAGACTTTGATGTCATCCGCAAATAAAATGATTTTGCTGCGTACGATTTCGGGTATATCATTCGCGTACACGAGGAAGAGTATTGGCCCCAAGACTGAGCCTTGAGGTACGCCACTTGTAACTTCTACTGGGCTGGATAGTGCCCCATCAACTCTAACCCTTATAACTCTACCAGTCAAGTAATCCTTTATCCAGGCCAATAGTCTGCCGCATACCCCGAGCTGCTCCAATTTTTTGTAGCAGTATGCTGTGGTTAACACGATCAAAAGCTTTAGACATGTCCAAGTAACAAGCATGGATAGGGCATCCATCGTCCACGGCTCGAGTCCAATTATCAAGAGTTATGAGAAGATTGGTGAGACAGGAGTGTCTTGTCCTGAATCCGTGCTGTGCGATGGAAAGAAGCTTATTTTGTTCCAAGTGTTTGATAAGTTCGTCGGCCACAAGTCGTTCGAGAACTTTAGAGACCACTGGCAACAACGTGACTGGTCTGTAGTTAGACACATCAGATCGGTTCCCTCCTTTGTATATCGGAGTGATTAGTCCACATTTCCAGTCATTAGCAACCGTGCTACAACTCAAGGACAGGTTGAAAAGGTCAGAGAGTGGTGAGAATAGAGCATGGGCGCATTGCTTTAGGATGAATTGTGTTATTTCATCAACAACCGGGGATTTTTTGTATTTAACAAGCGTAGCTTTACCAGGACACTCTCGGGTTTCACAACGATTTCGTGTAAAGATATGTTGAACACGGTCAAAACTCATTGGAATAATGGCCGCAGTCTAATGCCACGAGAACTTAGAATAAGCACATCGGAACTTCATATTGCGCAGATAGATGCACCACAAAGTTCAATAGAAACACCACCAAGTAGTATTTGACGTATCAGAATCAAATGCAGCCGACACTGTAGATCATTGTTTCCAACAGTACAACCTGAAAACTATCAGGCATCCTTGCAAGCAAAAAAACAGTCCAAATGCCAACTCTGGAGCAGTCGGCCTAAAAGATATTCTGCACTCTGCAAGCCACCTTTCCGACATCCCATCCTTGTTGATAAAACTACTATGAAATGCGTCTTCACTAACGCACTATTTCAAGAAAACAAAATCGGCTAACTACGTGCAGCTTTTCTGAAATGCTCACCAAACATCATCGCTTTAACGGAAACGTAGCTACAGACTCACCACACAAATAATGAACTAGAATTTCCAGGAATGTCACTTATTCGTTATGATCGTGAAACATGAGGAGGAACAAAATATGTGTATTATAGCAAAAACTTTATGTGCCATGAGATTGTGGTACGAAAGATTGCTTGGCTACACCTGGGAAACATTCCGTTTACTGCAGAAAAAAGTAAACAAATTTGTTATTCAAGACAAGTTGTACATCCAAGATGAGATGTCATGCGTGATGGAGCTCAACCCCAAAATACTGTATCGTTTGGTTAACGATCGTGCTAAGGTGAACCAACAACAACCGCATCAGATACTGCTGAAGCTTTAGCAACGTTTTATTCATCTGTATTCAGCCTGAGAGAACATGCAATTTACATCCCAAATCAAACCATTTCAAACACGGTTGACATGAGTGAAATAAATTTCACGTCGAAACGCTTTTTCAAGCATTATTTAATCAAAAACCTGAAAAATCTCCAGGGCAGAGGGAATAACCACCTCTAATATTGAAGAAATGTGTAAATTTTCCATACAAACCGCTCACATATCAGTTCAAGCAAACACTGGCAAATGGAGCGAATCCTACAGATAGGAAACGAGGAATAATTTCTTCCATTTATAAAGGTGGAAATCGCACCGACCCGTAGCTTTGTTATCTGTGATTTCCAAATTAATTGAGTGCCACATTGTTGAATATCTAATGAAACATTTGGAAAACAATCAGTTGCTTTTGAGGAAACAGCAATGCTCGCCTGCTACTTAAATATATCAAAAGCATTTTATCGTATTGACCATACCCTACAACTGCAGAACCTTGAAAGGTTTGGTATCACTGTAAAGTTGTTAAATTGGCTAAGTGACTACCTAACAAATCGCACTACCCAGGAACGTGTTGACGGTGCATTATCAAAACCAATCGCAGCATCTAGCGGAGTTCCCCAAGGTTCAGTCCCTGGTCCGATCCACTTTCTGGATTATGTCAATGAAGATGTCCAAGATATTCCCAAAGATCATGAATACATACTTGAGACCAGTCATGGAATACGGCGTGCACTCATGGTCTCCGTGGTTGAAGATGGATGTTAAACTTCTGCAGTGAATATATCATCGATCAACTAAACTAGTTCTCAGCATGCGAAACAAACCTTATAAAAAATATAGCTCAAACGAATCTGTTCGACTTTTCCTATCCACGAATCAGAGGAGACGAGAAGTGATACGAGAAATTATCGAACCCGTGAATATTTGCTGGTGGTACCCTATTCCCGTCTGAAAATGTGAATGTATTTCTATTCTGTCCGTGTCTGTTTTACGTGGAACAGTTTAACTTCTACCGTTGCTCACTCCACTAGCTTGCTTGACTTTAAAACTAAATTAGCCGAATATTTATTGAATGATTCGTTTCCCAAACACCTGTATATTGCTTAGTTTGATTTCTTATAATGTTTATGCACTTACAATTCAATTTTTGCCACCCTATGTTTGTTGTTATGCTTGCTGCTTTTTAGACCATTACAAACCCTGAATAACCTTGAAATGCGACCACAACTACCAGTTTGTTATCGCAAAACATTTGCTAACACGAGTTACGCTCACGGTGCATAGGCCAAAATACAGGTGCACAACTCTTGTAGATCTCATCAGAGCACAGTGTTAATGCTCAAAAGACGGAAATCAATAGTCATCGTGCACTTTATCTAAATCAATAATGGTCGATGATATTGGTCAAGCTAAGCGAACTTGCACACCCTGTGTGCAGTAACAATATTGTGGTAGTCAGTTTCAGTTGGTAATTAACGTCTCGTTTAACGAAAGCTGTAAGTGTAAGAGATAGAACTTAGAAGTCTGTTTACGTGTCAGGTTGAATACTGTACTTACCATTATGTTGTTGTTGTTGACCTCCTTCGGTCGATGTCGTCCATGAATGTATATCGCATGCGCATGTCGTTTACATGCTCCATGGCTTTTCGAATAACTAAACAGGGTAACTCTTCTCCCGCACGTCTCACAGCGGTAGACTTTACTGCCAATCGCTGGAAGTTGCACGGTGACGATGTGATCTACGTCCAGAAGCCGGAAGCAGTCTCTTCTCATTTTCAGATCGGTGATGACGCGTTACACAGTGCCTTCAATGTCAAGCATTATTACGGTATTAAGTAAAAAATATTCGTTAGGATAAATGTCGTGTTATATAAACAGGATGTAGGGTGGAATAACTACACATAAATATATCCAATTTGTTCCTGAAAATCCTTTCACCAGATGATTGTACAACATCTGAGGGTAGGGAGTTCCATAAGAAATAAACACGCAACGAATCAAAGAACCGACGGCAGTTCCGGTGAGAATGTGGAATATCAAATGCTAGTGGGTGAGTACGTGTGGATAGCTCAGGAGCAACTTCTTCCCTATCCATAGGGTCAATGTCATGAGATTTCATATTTCATTTGCGAATGTCTTCGTAACGCATGTGCGTTGACTTTCCATGCTATGCATACGCAAATCAATGAACCAGATTGCATTAAGACATTTAGAAAATAACTGACTGAAAAAAAATCGAATAGATCACAGTCAAAGTGCACTCAGTACAAAATTCTGGCGCACAGCCTAGCAATCATACCCATAAATTAAACCCTTCAGAGCAGTTTTCAGTAGCGTTTTGCATAGAAGAGGGACATCAGTAGATCGCTGCTGCAAGACTGTACACTGTTCAGGATTGAATTGCATTTATCTGACCAATCGTAAGTTGTCTGAGACTGGCAAACAAGAAAATTCGTGTACAACAATAAAAGCCTTTTTTGTTCTCTTCTTCAAGATCAATTGACTCACTTCTCCGTGTCTAGTTTACGTTCCTAAATACTTTGTTTGTGTGACTGTGCAATCAACATCCGATAACGATTAACTTGTTCACCTAAAATGCACACACAAGTAATACACGCTAAAATTTATTCGCTACAGAAGCGGAAACAAGCTTCTGGAGATGTCCACACTATGCACTTTATTTACCATATTCCTACTAAACTTATTTATGTCACTTCCATATTTTCAAAATCCCCAATGTAACGTGTTCAAACAGTTAGGACTCTACACCGGATCAGTGACTGATGTTCACCAGAATTGCTCGATTGCCTCCCGATTTGCCTTACTTATTCCTTTACACCAGTACTGATTATTAGAGGTTTTCGTCTAATATTAATACTCGGGCAACCTTTGCCATTCATATGTTTCGATAGTTAATCGGACAGCCTAAAGGTGCTTTATCCTTGAGCTGGGAGTTCTGTCTCTCTTGTACGTTACTCGGTTACTAGCTTTATACAAGATTCCAATTATTCCTTCTGATCCGTTTGTCCTGTGGCATAGAAACCTTTGCCCACCATGCGTTCACCCTTTTCGATAACAGGCATTTTACTCGGTTAAATTGACGTTCAATTATTTACTTACCGGGTCACCATGGTCTGCAAGTCAACAAATTTTTAATGAGCCAGCTGGTTTATTGATTGCGTCACTGCACAAGCACAAAACTTTATCGAACATCGATTTTGTAACTGACCTAACTACCAATTTATGGTCCGCAAAGCTGTACCTCAAAACATACGATATACCCTATTTCTTTTCGGACCCTCGTCTTTTTGTAAATGACAGTTTGAGAACGAAAGTGTCCCTTCCATAGACTAAATTTTGGATTGAATTTCTCATGGTAATTATGAAACGCTTGAAATCATGTGTAATATGCCGTATTTTATGACGATAAATGTACCGTCGAACTAATGTTAGCATGTGTTGGGATTTAAAGTTTCATTATTATTCCCTAAACGAATGATTTGATGTGAACTCGGTCAATTTAGTCGTACATAATGTAAGCTACTCGAGTGCATAACGATGGGAGTTAAACTTTTCCAAGCTGAGGTAACCAGCGCTTAATCTGACGTAGAAGCGTTCAGCGTTGCTTTTTTCGATATGTTAGCCTGGTTTGCGGAGTAATAATCTGAATAACTTTCCCCTGATTCGCGCTGGGAATAATAAAGCTACTAATCCCTAACTTCGTAAGTTTGATATCCTTCCTGCGTCACGTAAACCGCGAGTGCACAACATATTCCAAGGCTGTCCTTAAACACGTATTTTTGATCAGGGCAGATGCTTGCGGAACTTAATGGCAGATTACTTTTCTAACGAACATTCATGAAAAAACACCAACATTCTTCTATGACATCACAGTCCTCACTGCCAAGGATATTGATCCAGAGCTTCATATCGTCCGCAAAAAACGACGTTACAGCGACCATATTGCGAAAATGTTGGTCTCTAAGGTCCCAAATAATATGTCCAAGGAACATTGTTGTCAAGGTCGGCAAACTTGCTTTTCTGTGTTGAACGACATAATACTAACTATCTATTAACTCCCTTTGCACTTTCTTAATCTGCAGCAAAACAAACTCGCTTCAAAATTTTAAAATCATCCGCGAAATAAAGCATTGTGGATGATACGAGATGTTGCAATAATACTCCATTTCCTCATAATCTCTCCTGCTGCACTGAGAAGTAGCCGCTCAACCACGAAAAAGTGGATCAGAGATTACTAATTGCATCACCTTTTATCGAAGTCAATTGTAAATAACCTAACAAATGACTTATATATGTCTGTGTATCAAAGTTCTATACGCTTGCACAGATACAAGCTCCTTTCGTTCTGTCGTTTAACGCGGTGTAAGGAATAGTTAGACTAGAGCGATTTGATCGAGCTTCATGTTGCAATGGCGAAAAGAAATTATGCATTCCAATGTCTTGGACCGTGCTTTTTAAAGTATATGTTCCGAAACCGTCCCAGTCACAGGCAACGAGTTACGAGATGATAATTCTCAGCGTTATATAGACAGTCACCTTTGATAATATGTGAGATCACGCCATTATTTTAATCTTGTTGTACCATTCCTTTGTGCAACGAATATTTGAATAAGCTCAAAAAGGGTTGGCAAACAAACTTTCACAGATTCTGAGGATATACAGTGAGATGACATTCGCACATGTCCATTTTTCAGCATGCAATCTGGTGAATTGTCTTGTGACAATCTCTAGATTTATCATTATTTCTTTCGACATTGAGATTATCGCTCCGCCTGTAGTCTTACAACGTGCTATTAAAACTATTGGTATGAAGACTCGAAGTGGTTATCTTCCAGAGCATTTTTCGTTCCCAAAGCAGATTGAGTGAGTCACCGCCATTGTGCACAGTGAACCATAAGAATGAAGGAATTGCATGTCTATCGTAACATCCTTAACGCCTACAATGGCTTGCACATTTTCTCGCCAACTTAGGATTTGCCAATTGAATGAAACGTTAACTCAACCCCTGTTCGTGCTGATGACAATGGTCTGACGAAGCTTCTCTTTCCGAAGCCAAACATTTAACAAACGCCAAAGTGATGTGTTGCTCACATTCCCCGCAATTACGCTCCACTACCGGTTTCTGGCTGTTTGCCGTCATCAGGTGGAGACAGTAAGATTAGGTTCAGTGAGCCTTGACACAGTGGATAAGCGGTAAACAAAGTTAAACTTGAGGCCACTGTTCCATAGCGTTCTTATAACGAACCACGGTGTTCATACACAAAAACATTTAACAAACGTCGTTCGAAACAATTTATTACAAACTTTTCTTTCTTGAATAATCTCATTAGATTTTACAACAGGAAACAACATCTGTCACCTTGTTGACCATTTTCGTTTTATTTGAGCTTATTCATGTTATCGTTACGATCGGTTTCCTTATGTTCTGAAACAATTGAGGAATTTTAGCCCATGATAAACGTTGTAGTGACTGTTTGGGAAAAATTAATCTAGTCTACTCTGCTAAATCATAGCAAGATTCGAAAAACCAAAGCTTGTGATAAATCAAGAATTTGGAACCAATATCATTATTTTCTTCAAATTTCTTCACAAACATAACACGACTGTCCCCCTACAGTTTAAGTACATTAAGTAGGAAGTCAAAGTAAAGTTGGCACACACACACTTGCCTTCCTTCCACCCAAAAACGTGCTGTACATTTATGATTAATTAGAAATATGGTACTCTTACGATGCTTTATTGAAATCGATTCACATGTGCTGTAGTTCGGGGTAGCATATGAATCAGAACATTTACAGTGCGAATGTGTTTTCTTCTTTAAAAATTCACTTCTAATCCATCGAAAATCCGGCAGCCATAACAGCGACAAAACATATTTTGTTTTTCAAACTGACACCTACACAATCATCCCCACATTCTCTTGACATGAACGTTTGCGTGGCAAAATTGACAGTCGGCTCATTGTTCCCAGTTGTGCCCATTATTCCATGCACAATTATTTTGTGGCGAGGAAAATATTTCTGTTGTTTTAATGTTATAGAATCTCGTATGTTGTTCAACAAATCAGCCAAGGAGCCTGTGGGCTTTCCCTTCTCATTCAACTTGACTTCATTGAGGAAATTTTTCAAATGGGCGGAAATAATCTCCTCAACTAAAGCTCGATGTTTGACGAACGTGAAAGTTGGTTGTGGACAAAGTTGGTAAGTGTTTGGTTTTCGTGTTTTTCCTCGAAGTGTTTTGTAGGTGCCGAACATTCTGAAGTTAACGGCATGGATGCAACTGTTTAGTGGAATCGAATTTTGATATCAAAATTAGTCACGTGGCGAGATGAGTAGAGTCACATGCCTCGGTCAAATACGACCAAATCGATGAGGGATGATACACGGGTTAAGCTGAACGATATTGTTATATATGATGCTGATATCGCTTGCAATTATTTGTTACCCAAAGGATAGCCCTTAACTCACAAACTCTTCATGGACGCGCAACTACGACTCGTTATGCTATTGATAACTGAGATTTCGTTTAGTCTATATAATGCTTGGCGCAAATAGTCTCACGATTAATTAATTTATCAACACTCGCGTAATTAATATACGTAGTATTGTATGAATGTGAAATCTGACAGCGCTACGTCGCTTATACAAACCGTATAGTTTGTTTGTTACCAGCTAAATCTCCATTGACCAGCTTACAGATCCAGGCGTTTCAGTTGCCTCTGAATCTCACAAAGTGTAGACTCTCGCAACTTGGAAATTCTTTGCATCGCCCGGTATAGATAATATACACTGAAACCTTTTTGCATAATCTGTCTTTCGAATTGGAAATACCGACGTCTGATGTGTCCACGATAATGTTCGAGCAGAGATTTGTGCCAGAAACTTGGAAAACTGCTCTGATTAGTCCCATCTACAAGGGTAATGATAGAACAAATCCGTTAAAATATCTTCCTATAGCTTTATTACCAGTGCCATCGAAAGTAATGGAGTCCGTCATAGCTGATGCCTTGTGGAATCACTTTGGGATTAATAATTTAATCTCCGACGCACAGCATGGATTCAGGAAAAAACGATCTTGCCTGACAAACTTGCTATTAGCAAAAGAAGCGTGGTCTGAGCTACTGGATGTCAGCGTGATTTATATCGACTTCTCAAAAGCTTTCGATCGCTTAAATCACTAAATACGTTTGTCAAAACAACTCACCTACGGAGTACAGGGTAAACACCATGCATGGATTAAAGAATGGTTGATATCCCGTGAGATGTACGTGAGAGTCAAAAATGTACTATCCGAATCGATTACAGTTGCTCGTCGTGCCCCACGATGATCAGTCCTCGGACCACTTTTGTTTTTAATATATATAAACGACTTGCCTACTGTAGTGCAGTCGTCGGTGCTTATTTTCGCTGATGACGCAAAGCTTTGGCGCAATATAAAATCCGCAGACGACACGGAGAACCTGCAACGGGATCTCGATATGATTCACACTTGGTCCCTAGACAACGAAACGCCCCTGAATGCTTCGAAATGCAGCCTATTGTCTTTCAACAGCAAGTCGAGCAAAGTATATTATCTTGGTCGCACTGTTATTAAACCCGCCTCCTCCGAAAAAGATTTAGGTGTGATTATCCAATCAGACTTAGTAAACTCAATGCAATGTCGACTGGCTGCCTGCAAAGCTGAAAACAACTTGGGTCTCCTTAAAAGAGTCACAGGTTCGTTTGACCCCAATATTGCCTGCAAATTGATTTCAACGTACATCCGTCCTCATGTTGAATATGCTATACCGGCATGGGATCCTTGGTTGAAAAAAGATACTCAGATATTGGAAACTCCACAGCTCAGAGCGACAAAACTCGTCCTGGAACTTTCTAATTATCCTTACGAAATGAGACTTAAAATATTGAATTTGCATTCGGTTCAATACAGACGGCAACGAGGAGCACTAATCTTCATTTAGACAGTGCCTAATCAAACAAATCATCCTTGCAGTCGTTTGTTTCATCTTCTCCATAACACACATCTGCGTGATCACCAATCTAAACTTCACCAACAGCATAGCAGGTTGAACTGCCGCAAATATGCATTTTCCGTTCGCAATGTGCAATTGTGGAACAGTATATCTACTCATGTGGTATAATCTGGAGCCGTTGACGTTTTCAAGAACTCAATAGATGCCCACATGGAAAAATATGTTTTCACGTTTGACAATATTCTGTTATATCTGTGATTTGCTACTACTAGGTCAGCCAAAGGTTCCACAGAACACAACCGTAACTGAACTCGTGTATTGAACGAATGAATGAATCACACACAGTTTGTACAGTGAACGATAATCACGATCTTGATTGATGCTTGATCAATAGTTCGTTTAATGTCTATACTACATAATATCTAATAATATTTTGATATTTTTTACCATCCGACCCGATGTACTTTTTGTTTGTCTCGTAAAGCATAGCTTTTACCCGCATATCGTTTATGAATACATCTTTGAATAGATGGAAGTATTAGACGTACGCAGCTGCAATCTACAAGACCCTCTATTGGTAAATTGGTAAATTAAAATGTAAATGTACCGCTTCGATCTTGGATTTTCTAGTACTCAGTTTGACATAGGTCCGGCAGATCCGTGAAGTTACTGGTTGACATCGTTTAATGTCCTGCTGGATTTTAAGAAAGCGGAACAGTTTTAATCAAATAATGCTGCATATGTAGAATCTGCGTACATCGCAACAACCGGACCACTAAGACATTCTAGCACGTGGCAGAAGTGAGCTCAAAAATGAACGCGGAAATCAGATATTTTATGATAGAAAAAATAAATAAGTTTAGCAACAGCCACAGATATGTGGACCAAAAGTGTACAAGCTAATAATAACAGTCATAGCACCTGCTTTGGTATATTGATCAAGAATTGAAGTGAAATCTACAACCGATTCCGAGCGTATGATTTCTTCGGGGAAGGCGTCCCAGGTGAAACAACTGCCAACTGAGAAAAAATTACCACGAATATCCAATCGAGGTTGTGGGAAGCCAAAAACCTTTGAATGTTTGCGTGTTCAAGTGGGATACTTGGACTTTAGTTAATGTGTGAGCGGACGATTTTCGGAGTGAATAATTTCAACCACCAACATGAGTTGAGTCTGCCTTCGTCGTTGGGTAAGATCTTGTAGATTTAGTGCAAACAGTCGCTCTTGGAATGGCGAATTTTTGTAAACGAATTAGCTACATTTTTCATATTTTATATGGATAAGCTACTAATGAGTAATAAAACGCTCACAATATGCGTACAGCTGACCATATCATACGGCAGTTCTTCTCTGCATCAAGGATCGAAGCGAAAAATGATCTCAGCTAACTTCAGTTGTGGCGAACATTAGGGGTCAAGTGCTTTAGTAGAGAACCTAAATTGTCCTGTTCTCGAAGCATGCCCACCCTGGTTGTAACATGGATCAGTGCAAACAATAAAATTGTTTGCGTTTAAAGATCTAAAGTACATGGTAGAAACACAAGAATTACTACACATTAGCACCGATATGAAAAAGAAAATGTATGTAAACAAAGTTATACTTGTATGCCAACTGTTATATAGGGTTCGTACAACGAACCACGATGTTCAGACACAGAATCACAAAGTGATTCTTGGTCAAGCAAGGGATGGGGATGTGAGCAACACATTAAAATGTAAGTTTGAAATTTCTTTCAAGTCAGTCGACGGACTAGCTAACAAATGCAACTGTTATCTAAAGCATGTGTCGTTTACGCTGACTACGTCACCAAACAAACGGAAAACTTCCATATCCCAAAAGATTTACTTTGATTGATCATCAGTCAACCATTGTAACTTTAGTAAGGGTGAACTTGAGTTAGTCAGTTTTTAATTTGAAAACTTTCGACATTGACCGTACGGTGTGTGGAGTACAAACATACAACCACCCATATTGAAATGCGCCGTGTTCGAACTGCTGCTAAACTTAGTGCTCAAGGTTAGCCGAAAAACGGTGCTAAGTGACATGGCATTGCATATGA